>PVHP010000630.1:0-135282 GCA_004024765.1 Zapus hudsonius
GGGAAGACCGCCTCTGAGGATTGGCGGCACCCGCGGAAAATCCCAAAGCCGGGGAGCGACGGCCCCAACCTTGGGCCTGTATTGCGGACAGACCCCAAACCTCCGTGGAGAAACACTCTTTCCCCTCTCAGAAGGTGGGGAAGACCGCCTCCGAGGACTGGCGGGTTGCCCGGGTCTCAGTCCTGCAATGTAACCCCAGTCACGCGGAGAGTCTGGAATCAGTCCCGGGGGATAATGGCGGCGGGAGCCAGCCGGGGCGGGAGGGCTCGGCCCTCTGCTCCACAGGGGAGCAGAGAGGGAGGGAGAGTTTGAACTCGGGTTCGGCCGGTGTCCAAAGCCTGGATAGCAGTTGTGGGGGTCAAACCTTTAGGAGAGTCCTGGCGAAGTTGTTACTCGGTCACCATCTTGCTCCGCCCTCCAGGTTCTATTATTTTTAAATCTGTATTGATGTCTGTTTTGGGACCAAATCTGTTATTTTCCTGGGTTGCATATTATATAATGATATACATTTTACTTTGATTAAATATATACATGTATATATACAAATTATAATTATTCCTCATTTGTTGATTTGCTTGCAAAAAGGTTTAAAGGACATCCTTATCTGTTATTCTTTCTGAAATGTTGAACAAATAAACATTTTGTAAACTTCCCATTAGAATTGTCACCTAAGTATATAGTTTTGGTTATTTAAAAATAGCATATTAAAATTCAAGAGTGGGGATGACAGTAAGCTAAAATAACTATCAGTTATAAAATTATTAAATTGTATTGCTCTTAAAGTATTAGAAATATAGTTTTAAACAGGGACAGTAAAGTATAGGCAGAGTTCAGGAAAGAATCTTGGCATGAGCTGTTTTGGAGCTATGGCCGTTTCTTCTCAGGGGCTTCTGGAGTAGTGACTGTTTGGTGCCTCAGTACACAATATTACTCGGTGCTATCACGAACATAGTAGGGACAGGAGGACATACCATCCTGGACCATGTGTCACTTTGCTTTATATTTAGCAAGTGTACTTCCCTTAGGGCTATAAAAAGAGCATTTTTACCTGAACAAATAATCTGGTATAAAAATAATGCAAACAAATAATGTGATATACAAATAATAGTGTGTGGTAATAAGCTTAACTGAAAGATACATATGTTCTGAAATAAGCAAATTGGATCTTGAATTGAGGTAGATTAAATGACCCTCCCCACATTGCCCAAGGAACTATGCCCTCAAATCAAAGTTTCAAAAAAACAAAATTTCTCTCACTGGTTATCAAAACAAAAATGGATATGTTATTTAAAAATTATGACATAAATTTTTGAAGATATACTTTAAGGATGGTGCTCATATACTTTATTTTACAGCTCTTGGTGATTTAAAGAGTTCCTATGCCTCTATAAAACTGAACACGTAGAAAATGAAAATGTCCATTTCTAAACCCTTGATGTCTTATTTAAAGACTTCTGCTTAAGTAGCAGGATATGAGTTAGCTTTCCAGCACTCAGACAATTATGAGTTAAAAGTCCAATCCAGAATGTTCAGTGGACATTAATTGAATTGCATGGTCATAGTATATGAAGTTTTCTATAAACTAGGTTTCCTATCTTTCTTCCAACAACACACACATCAACTTCAATCAATGCCAACTCCCAATCTGTTTGCAATTAATTTGTGAGTAGATTGTTATTTTGAAAGACTCCATTTAATATAAAAAATAACTGAATTCCCTCTATCCCTTGGTGAGAAAGAATCCCTCTAAAAGACAGACTACAGTAGTTTACAGATATAGGTGCCAGTTGTCTGTAACTATCTTAAATATGACGCAGACTTGGAACACAGGTTCTCAGAGAATAAAAGAACCTTTTATTCTTTGTATACACAGTCTTCTCCGAGCTGCTAAATAAATGTAAATTGCTGGTGACTGTAAAGATGGGAAAAGAGATGTGCTGACATTTGGAAAAGGTTAGCTTCCAGTTTGAAAGGTACGTAACAACTACTTCAACACAGAAGCAGGTATGTCATTGATGGGGAATCTGCCATCTAGTTGAGGTGAGTTTATGCAGACATTCACTGAGTTTGGGTGGAGGCAGATATCTGAACATCTTGCTGAAATGGTCAGC
The DNA here is from genome assembly GCA_004024765.1 of Zapus hudsonius. Lineage (NCBI taxonomy): Eukaryota > Metazoa > Chordata > Mammalia > Rodentia > Dipodidae > Zapus > Zapus hudsonius. The sequence continues at coordinate 2,112 of PVHP010000630.1, forward strand.
CTTTGTAAGATATGCAAGTGATGAGGATTTATCAGTCTGCTCTGTGGCCCAGTTCTGTGCTACTCTAGTCTGTTTGTATCCCAGAAAACAATAAACTTACTTTAGGAGTAGTTCTCTGCTACATACTACCTTTAAAATCTGACTAATTGATTGTTTGCATTCACTTATTCTTCAATGTATTCAAAACAATTTATGGAGCAGCTAGTATGGTTCAAACACTGTATTTGATGTTTAAAATACAAGAGATTTATTCTAAATATTTTGACGATATCGGCCAAGAATTTTTCATGCTTCCTGACAGAGTGGATGTTGAAATTTATTTACTAACAGGACAATATGCATTCAGATGAAAATTTGAGAAAATTGGATGATAATTGACTATGACAAAGAAGGGAAAACATTTATCTTCAGAGCTATCATTCAATGTAAAATATGGCAGAAATTTGTATGCTCAGAAAAGCAGGTTAAACTCTTCATCTAAATATTATCATAACACCTATCTTATGTTTTCTAAAAATTATTTTTGAAATTCATGTTGACTAGTTTTTACAGGAAGTTGTGTTACTGAAGCAGCCTTAAAAAGTCATCTTTTCCTGCCAACCTCCTACTTACTGAAGACATTTGAATCCAGTGAACTTTTAAAGACCCTTCAGACATCATGATCTACCAGTTCACCTCTGAGTCACTTGTGCCCACCCCCAAACACTTAATTACCATTTCTTTTTTAAAAACTTCTATTACATGAAATTAGCTATGCCTTATGATAAGAAATTAGTCATGCACAAAGACAAACATTGGATTATCTTACTCATATGTGAAATCAAAAAAAAATTTCTGATGTCATAAAAGTAGAGAGTAGAAGTTTACTCATCAGAGATTGAGAAGTGGAGTATAGTGGGTAGGGAAAAACTGTCAAGAAAATAAAATCTAATAGCCTGATAGGAAGGAATTCTTGAGTTCTTTGATAAAACAGGAAGAATATAACAAATAATGCACCATATTTCTTTCACTAAAAAGAGAATTTAGAATTAACTCCAAATAAAGAAAAAATATAACTTTATAGTGATAGATAGATGTGCTAATCACTCTGAGTTGATCACTACCCAACATCAACCAACACATCACATTATGGTTCATAAATATAACCATATAAATATATGGTTCATAAAAATATAAAGTATAAGTTTTTACTAGCCAATAAGAAATCATATTTGCAGAAATCTGAATTTTGCCTTTACTACTTCCAGGTAGAAATGATATGATAGACAGCTACTAATCCTTTTGAATTACAAGAAAGGGAAGTGATGGAAGTGTAGGTCCCACTTTCTATACTGATAATGAAGAAGCTCTGGATCTGAGATTCTCAATGTGTAATCCCCAAACAGCACACATCAGTGTTGCTTGGGACCTTTTTGGACATGAACACAGTGGGTGAGACCAGCAATGAGTAAAGCCCTGTTAGCAGTTCGGAGTCCCCAGCACTCCATAACCATCTCTGTCTGCATCATCTCCTTGCTCTTCTGCTTCACCCTGCTGCATGGCTGGTTAATTTAAGAGACTGTCAAATGTTTTTAAAAAGCCAATACTTTCTGCTAACAACTTATTTTTAGTACATTTTTCAACTCCTTAGTGAGAGATTGGACACAAGATCCTTGGCTGTGGGAGAACTCTGAGACAAAGGTCACTACAAAGTTTGGCTACTGTCACACAGTTCCTGAAACCAAAGAAATCACAGGACTGTGTGTCAGATACTCCAGAAGCAGAAAGTCTTGTGAAATCAGTCAGATGTCAAAAACATTGTCAATCAATGCATGGGACATGGGTTCAGATGTGTGTGTGTGTGTGAGTGTGTGTGTGTGTGTGTGTGTGTGTGTGTTAAATAACATTTCTGAAACCCCCCCAATAGGATTATATAATAATAAAACTTAACACAGGAGAAAAATACCATTTAAGAAGGTCTGAATTATCTCTTTTTCAAACCTTTGGTAAGAGCATTAAAGAATATAATGCCCATAAGTTTAGTTCTTGTCTTTCTTCTGGAAGATATATCACCAAGGTTTGAAACTAGTTTTAAGGAAGCTAAGCCCTACATTTCCTACCACCTCACAGAGTTCACAGTATCTAAATGAAGAATCACTTGATGCCATAGTTAAAGCTTTGAAAACCTGTCGGTCCCTTAGCATAATGTACCAGTGCCGGTCGTGGGGGTTTACATAAAACTCTGGATCCCAGTTGACAAAATTTGATTCCCAATACTACTGCTTACTAGGCATATGAACTTGGGCAATAATTTGTTCCCTGCTTATCCTATTTTTCTCATTTATAAAATGAAGACCCCTGCCTGTTAGAGCTACCAATTTAATTAAAGAGTTCATATTTCACACCATAAACTATTTTGAAATATGCATTTTGTAATAGCTGATATAGTCTCCCTTCTGAATATATGGCTTTTTTTTTGGTTGAACAAACGATGGAAAGAATTTTTTCACAAGTAGGCAATTTATTCAAATATTTTTTAGAAGTAATGTTCATGGAATGAATTCAATGAATCAAACACACAGACCAGAAGATGAGGTTCAGAAAGATTTCATTAGAGCTGAGAGCTTTAGGAGTGAGAGCCTTAAGAGAAGAGGTTAAAGTGAAGGAAAGAAGACATATCTCTTGCCAAGATAGACAAAGGAGGGGGTGAGAAACCTAGAACTTGAGCGAAGAAAAGAATGCAGTGATCTTGCCTAAGGATGCAATAGATTTGAGAAGGCCCAGAAAATATATTTTATAATAGCATTTGCACTAAGTATTTGCTTTTTCCTGGTCATTGTTCACTAAACACCATATAGTACAACAGACATCCACAGAGCATATACATAAGTTTACTATTATAAGTAATATTAAAATGATTTAAGGAATACAAGAAGTAAGCCGAGTTTCTATGCAAAATATGTGCCTATTTATAGGAGGGACTTGAGCAAGCCCACATGTGGGTATCCATAGCCTTCCTGAAACCAATTCCACAGCAATACCAAGAAATTACTTGGAACAGGGTAAAAAATTGTGAATTTTTTTTCAACAAACCTGTGTTCTATTACTAACACAATTACAGTTTTAAGTAGTAATTATTGACATGTTTCTCTGGTTAATAAAAAGCAGCAAACACCAGTAATCCTACTGAGAGATCCCTCAGGGAAAGTGGGAGTGGGGTTGGGGAGAATAGATGTAAGACTATAACCTCTAAAAAATGAAAATAAATGAATTAAAAATTGAAAATGAAATAGCAAAAGGATTCTTTAAAGCTATACAATGTACAGCAAGCATTTTACATTAAAAAATTGGCATATAACATTGATTTCATGGATTAATTATTCTAGACATTGTTCCCAAGATAGGCTCTGTTGAAGCAATTCACCTAAGATATTTTCTCTAGTGCAGAGCATTACACAAAGATATGAAGAGGGCAAAGACTGGCAGTGTGCTATTATTAATTGAAAATTAATAGGTTCAAGTGATTACTATTTTACAGACATTGAAATGAATTTATTGCTGGTAATGAGATTGCTAGTATAAGCACTACAATATCAGTAGATTAAAATTTTAAATTAAATTAATAATAAATGTCATCTGCTATTTGTTTCACTCACTGAGATATGTTCTTTCTGATAGAGATTTCCCATTTTCATTAGAACTGATAGTCAATACATGAAAACTTTTATATTCAAAAAAGTACATTTCTAGAAGTACCTATGGGAAAGTATATTTGATAATTTCTTTTAGTCACCTTATTAAGTATTAACCAATGTACGAAATAACAGTATACTGTGATGAGAGGAGGCATAACTTCAGTGTTATACAATACAAGCAAATGAAATTAGTTGATTACCAAATGCAGTAATCATGCATTCCTCAATTGAATTTCCATCCCCACATGGAAAGATCTTGCTTCTTTTTATAAATTTTAAGTGTACACTTTAATGTAAGTAGAAACAGGCAAAACTCTAAAGTGTTAACTTCATGTGAATGACCAGGTTCTAACAGTGCATCCTGTGGAGTAATTTGCTGATCCAGGTAGAACGGCTAAAGGAAAGTTGCATCCTTTTGTCTTTCCCACTGATAATTTGGGAAACTCTAGAAAGCCTCTCATCAATCATGTACAGACCAGGTTCCAGTTACTCCTCTGCTTGAGTTCAAACAGCATCCTTATAAAATAGCTCTCTCTCCCCAGGGAAACTACAGCAGACTCCTTGCAGGATCCCAGCACTATAACATTGCCACATACCAGTGACAAAGAGAAAAGACACACTTTCTTGGCTCTGTAATCACTCTCATCTCCTTGTTGCAGATTTTATTTTTCTACCTATTTCTTGAAAAGAAAAAGCATGGGGAAACTTGTACAAAATCAAATAGGTTTATAAATACCTGATCAGCATGTGGAAGCTATTTTATTATAACTAGGACATGATTGACGTGTAAATTCTATGTTAGTGAACTACAGAAAAAAAATCTAGAGCAACCTGGGTGGGTCTCCAACATGCAAGAATCTATTTAAATAAAAGAAGTGAAGAGAATGTTCTTTCTATCCAAATGGAATCTGTGAACAGAAAGATTACACTGCCTAGAGGAACAGGGCTCATAGGAATATGACAGAGAAGAAATGTACAAAGAATGAGCAGAAGAAACTAGGAAAAATGTAAATGTTGGGTTTTAACATGAAAAATTATAAAGTTTTATTTATAAATTTTATATTTATAAATAATTTATAGACAATAGTTGTAAATAGTAATTGGTATTGGAAATAATATATTTGAAGTAGTAATTGTTATTGAGTTTTTTTAAAAGCCATTACATAGAGAAAGTAACTACTAATAAGAAAAAAATAGTACTTTACAAATATATGCACTTTGAAATTTTCCTGTATTAAAAATATCTTGCACATGAGAAACTTGTCATAAATAGTAAAAGTAAAACCTCTGTAATATTTCAGAAATTGTGGCAACCAGTTTATAGAAATTATTTTATTGGATCCGCCAACATTTAAACCCATCTATTTTCTCCTTTGCAGAAACCGCAAGTTATGATGGGATATGACTTTAGCAAATCCACCTGTCAGTGCCCACGTGAGATACACATCTGCCCAACCCCACAGCCAGTGTGTCCTATCATGTAGCAGCGAGGGCCAAACTTCACTGTCCAGTATTACAGACTACAGAAGTCACATCACCAAACTCCAATGAGAGATGTGAATACTAACTGGGAGAGACAGAATCCACTTTACTCATGTCTCTGCAAGATATTTTTAGCATCTACATGGCAAAAAGAAATTATATGTTAACATAAAAGTCAGCATTTTTGACATGGATGATGGAGAGCTGACAGAAAACTAAAGTCATCAAAATAGAAGTGGGGGCTGGACGTGATAGAACATACCATTAGTCCCATCACTTGGGAGCCAGAGGAAAGAGGACTACAGTGAGTTCAAGGCCACTTGGAGACAACATCGTGAATTCCAGGACAGCCTAAGCTAGAGCAAAGCCCTACCTCGAAAAACCAAAATAGAAAAAAACAAACAAACAAAAAAAAAACAATAGAAGTAGGACCAGTTAGAAGGAAGAAGGAGAGGAAAGGAATGGGGACAGTTAGGATAAATGAAGATAAGGTATTGAGAAGGAATTATTATCAAATTACATTATGTTCCTGTACGAAATTTGTCAATTAAGAAAAATAAAATTTAAAAAATGCTATGGATACTATTTATAATTTGTTAGATAAATGATAGCATTGATATAAATAACATATTATCCTTATTCCAAATTGTCTAATCCACTCATTGATTAATCAAAAAAAAATCCTAAAGGTATGGTTTCATATATTTACCTATACCTGAAAACCACCAATTTATTCTTTTCCTGACAATTCTGGTCCACAAGCCAGACAGGTAACTACTACTGATTTACGAGTACTGTTTATCTGACCACAGTTGCAAATGATGCTTCTAATTTAACCTGATTACAGAACATTTATTTTTCTGAATTTTATTAATTTTATAACACCTTAAGAGTAATCTATGTGTATCAAAGGCCAACCTTAATATTTGCATCACTTTTTCTGGGGATAATAATCTCATTTCTCAATTTCCCATGCCAGATGGTCCTAAAATTGCAAGTAGTCACTAACCCTCTCTTTCCCCTTCAATCTTTACAGAAGAAAATAAACTCTGTTGCTGTATAATAGTGATCACCTCACACCACAGTCAAGTAATAAAATAGACTCTGTTTGGTTTATATTTTTATGTCTGCTGCAATTTAAACCCAGGAGGCTACTGGCAATAGGAGTAAACGGAAAATACAGCAGAATTCTGGGCTCCACAGGCTTTCACTCTCTTCCAGCACCTTGAAATGCAGTCAGCTTTATTTACTCTCTCACTTTCATTTTGTATTTTTTTTTCTGTGCAGGGGTTCCAAGCCAGGGCCTTGAATATTTTAGCCAAGTTTCTACCACTTGGCTTTATCCCATACCCTAAGTGTTTTAAATTCGAGTATTATAATGTATCTCAGACTAGCTTCAAACATGCAATTCTCCTGCCTCCACTCTGGAATGCTGGTATTATAGTCAAGTGTCACTGTACCCAGATATAGTCAGTTATTTTTCACTTTTCTTTTCTTTTTTTAATCCAAGATTTTCATGGTTAGGTGTTGCTCTAGCTCAGGGTAACCTGGAATTCACTATGTAGTTTTAGGGTGGCCTTGAACTCACTCTTTCTCAAAGTGCTGGGAACAAAGGCGTGCACCACCACACCCAGATAGTCGGTTATTTTTCTATGGAATATATATCATTGTCTTTTTGGTGGCCCTTAGAAAACTTAGGATCGTTTTTCATCTTGGTAATATTCTCCATTCTGAGACTAGTGTTCCTCCCTCCCTCCATGGCCTGTCCAGGATGTGTAATAGAAATTTGAGTATGAGTAAATTGGTATTTTCAGGTCAAGATATCTATATAAAATATACCTTGATTGAAGACTTCTCAAGTTATCAAAAGAATTAATGAATAAAGAATAAATCAATTATATGGAATAAGAATAACATGTTTTTCATAAAAATGTGATTATTGATCTGACAAATTATAAATAATATAAAGGGTACTCATGTTGATTTCTGATTCCTTCTTAATATGAATATCTGAAAGCACACATGCAGTCATGAGTAAAATTATAGCCTTTGTCTCATTCTATCAATATTAGCTTCTCTCTTTCTTTGTGAGGTATTTATCTAGTATGACCATGGTGTAACAGCACAGCCTGCTTTGTTTAGGGATAGAAGAACAGTCAGAGGCTGTGCTGTGAGCACTGAGTCCTCTGCATCTATGTCCCGAAGTGGACTCACCCATCTGCTTGACTAGCAGCTGTGAGTTAGACTGGCTTCCCTTCTTACAAAAATAAAGCCAAACACACTTCTGAGTTTTGCATTTGGAACTTTCTATGTTTGGTGTTAGTAAGAAGAAAGAATATCAGTGTAAGCACTTATCTTTACTTGCATGACAAATCACTTGGAATGATGGAGTAGCTCTTCCTAATATTGGAGACACTGGTTGAGTACTTACCATTGTGCATTTTTATTAATCCTTGAGACAACTCATAAGAGGGAGGGATCATTATTATTCCAACGAAGGAAATGAGACTCAGATAACATCACTTGCTCTGATGTCTTGCTAGAGATCACACTGAATGAATCATAATTGGAGTCAGCGTAGTTTGGCAGTAGGGGCACGTTCTCAGCAGCCTTTCATCTGTGCCTCTGTGTCCCAGTGGTCTCTGGGACATTTTCCTCATGGACCTCATGGTTCCTTTAGGAAGCACACTCAATCACTGGTGCTACCTTCTGAACCTTCTGGAACCGATGATGACATTTTTATTACTTCTCTGCTGCACATTATAACCTATGGAGCACAGATATTGTGACTTCCATTCAAAACTATCTTACAATGGCATCCATATCTAGATACCCATTTTCACATCAATCCTGTTACAAGATGAAGTTTGTGTTTTCAAACATATCAAACTAGCTATGTTGCATAGTTTCTTCCAGTTAGACAGCCTGAAGCTCAAGCTATCTCTCTGTTTTGGAGTTTCCTGACATTTATGGGATACCACTTACCACTCTTGTGTAGCATAACTCCACTTACTCCAGAAACGTTGGAATCCTCTTAGACATCACACTTAAGATTATACCTTTACATTTCATTCCTCCTGTCTTCCTATGGATAGTCTCTTCATAACAGCTTTCCAATGTCTCTTTACCCATTGTTATTCTGAAAATTAAGTTTATCTTAATAGCATTCCCCAAAAATTCCATAAGTGCCTAAAACCACCCTGGTTTTTGCCTTGTTTCCATTCTCTCTTCCAATAAACATGAAGCTTCTAGTATTTACCTCGAAATAAATACAAGTCATTTAACTCCATCTCAGCAACAAAGATGAATTCAAGTTCCTAAAGCAAACTCAGCCCTTCCAGATCTTATCTTTCTTTGTTATTTAATATAACTCCTTGCCAATGGCTCATGACTTGGGCCATTGCACTCCCATGAATTTTCTGTATCTACTCTCTCATCATCCATCCCAGCAGACATTGCTACATGTCTTTAAATGCCTGTTTGCCCTGTCTTCTACCCTAGGACTTCTTTCACCATAAGTGAACACGATTGCACATGGTTGTCAGTCTGTATTGCTATTTCTTCCTTTATAATCATTACACTTACTCCTGTCTAAACAGTTCTTAGACTGTTGAAGTTTTTATGTTGAAGTTTTTGTTAACATTACTGGATATGAAGTTCCTTCAGGTTATGGAATATCATTACTCTTTAGTTAAGTAGTACCTAAACTATTATAATAGACAATCAATATTTATTTTTATGAATTAAATTTATTTATAAATTATTTTCAAAGTTAATTTATACTAATAAATTAATAAATAAGAAATCACCAAGAGGGCTGGAGAGATGGCTCAGCGGTTAAGGCACTTGCCTCCAGTGCCTAAGGCCCCAGGTTCAATTCCCCAGGACCCACATAGGCCAGACCCACAAGGGGGTGGCCCTGGTGTGCTCTCTCTCTCTCTATCTCTCTCTCTCTCTCTCTCTCTCTGCTTGAAAATGAATAAATAAAATATTTTAAAAAAAAAAAGAAATCACCAAGAAATAGATGGATGAGAAGTGTCATGAATTGCTCTCTTTAATATATGGGAAGAACAAAATGAATCTTATTCCTTTTTTAATAATTAACTCAAATGTATTCTGATTACTATTATTTAAAGTAAAATACATCTAATCGCATGAGTCTTATTTAAATATTAATCCATATTCCTTAAATTCATTCAAGTAGAAAGTCTGAACACTTCAACTTAAATTAATATATTTAAACAATAATATGATGTGATAATCCATAGAAACTAAAAATATCTAATACATGTTAATCTCCCAAAATATATTATCATATCAATTATATAAAATAATACATTGGAAATTTTTATTTTTATTTTTTTAAATTTTAATTTTTTAATGTATTAACTTAGTTACAAAGATTTTCTTAAACATCCTATAACAAACCTAGAGGACATAGAATTCATTTGCTTTCACATAGCAACCCCTAAATAACCTAAATAAAATATATCAAAAGTATAACATGAAATAATAGATATCTACATGTGTAATGCCCAAACTGATAGTTAAATTGGATATAAAGTATTTAAGTCATTAAAGTAGGTATGTACTCTGCTAACAAATGGAAATTTCAGTATAATTTGATAAACTATACTAAAAGGAACAAATCAACAAATCATTTTCCATATATAATATATGTTTATGAGGGGGGGTGTGTTATTCTAGGAAGGGAGTCTTTAACTCTTGTTGGAACAATATGCTATGCACAAATATTTGCTCTCTGATGATAGTGAACAAATCTCTATCAACTACTTCTAAGATGAAGTAATGTTTGTATTGATGAAACACAACTGTGTAGTAAATGAATATTCAGGAGCTTTTCAAAAAATGATTGGTTTTCCAATTGCATTTAAAATGGCAATTGGAATCAATAGCCTGTTATTTTAGAGGACATACTCTATTTCAAAAACACAGAGCATAATAATTAAAAGTGCTGTTGTCAATAGACTAGAGGTTAATTACAAAACCATCCAGAAGGCCAGTGTTGACTGGGGAGTGTTGAAAATTAACAGAGTTGAGAGCAAGGGAACATTTGTGCATCTGTAGAAAGTGCTTCAAAATCAATCCTACACTGAAAGGAGTGCTATTGTAAGTACAATCCACAAATGCTAAGGACAAATATTAAAATGATATCTGGGAAGATATTAGAGCTAATTATTCAAAAGCTCCAAGTTCAATACATAGTGTTTTTTATTTCAAATATATGGATTTTTCAGTATTTCCTAGTGCATCCTATTGGTAGATAATAAGGTTGTATGCAGACTCTTGGCTATTCTAAATTATAATATCAAAAAGTATTCATATAAATTGGCTAAATTGAGGATGATTTAGGTACTCGTATCTACAAAAGGAGGAAAAAGGAAAGCAGGAAAAAAATGTAATCTCATTACAGACTTGCTCTTACTATATTTTATATTTATAATTAGATTATTAGTATTATATTTACTTCACTGGCATTTAAACAACAAAACTAATGCAATGCATTTAGATAAAAATTTGTGGTAACACGTCTTTTAAGAAATAAATAATAATTTATCTCTTGCCTCCAAATGCTGTATTCTTCAAATGTAACTTGATCTAATATTTGTTGTGCTTTCTTCCATATATCACCTTTTGCATGTAAACATGAGAAATGCATGCATATGTTCTCTTTCACTATAAACTTTTCTAAGATATAACTCTACCATATAACATTTTCATCTGCTGATTTGTATTCAAAATACATTCCTTTTTATTTAATTGTGGTCTGATGACATTCAAAAGTTGTACCTAGCCAGGCGTGGTGGCTCATGCCTTTAATCCCAGCACTTGGGAGGCAGAGGTAGGAGGATTGCAGTGAGTTCAAGGAAACCCTGAGACTACAGAGTGAATTCCAGGTCAGTCTGGGCTAGAGCGAGACCCTACCTTGAAAAACCAAATAATAATAATAATAATAATAATAATAATAATAATAATAATAAATTAATAAATAAAAGTTGTACCTATTTAATTTGTACGGCTTGACGACTTTAAATACACATTTGAGAAATTATGACCATGAGGCTAGCCGTCACCTTTATTTTGTGTTCCTTTAATGTTTTGTGGGAGGGGGATAGTACATATACATGTTCACATAAAAACATATACTACAAGATCTACTCACTTGAATTTTCAGTATATAATATAGCATTTTAGAAGAGATTGGGAACTTTCAGGGTGGTATGGCTGTAGACTAATAGAGCATTTTAAAAGGCACGCTCTGTTTTGAATTATGCATTTCTAAGACTTCCTTAATTATTTAAATTTTTGTACCCCATGATGAACTTTTCCTCAGTCCTTCACACCCGAGCTCTTAGTAAGCACCATTCCACTCTGCTTCTGATATGACTTCTTTAGACTCACCATATAAGGCTGATCATAAAGGAGGTTGTATCACTTTACATAAGGTTCTTCAAGTTCACCTACATCATAGCAAACATAATAGGGATTCCTTTTAAAGGCTGAATTTACATTGTATCCTCTGGATGTACAACATTGACTTTCTTCCTTCATCTGCCAAAACATAGAAGAAATTTTTCTACATAGAGGAAATTTTTCTGTGCATTTACTACTGATCCCAAGCTTAGAAGCCCATTCCCTTGGAACTGAACCCCTGAAAGCTTTCTAGATCTCTTAAGCAATCAAGACTATTTGCAATGGCTTGCCTTCTCAGTACTTTCTTAGTCCTTTTCATTTAGCTCCCCATAGCACCTGGTCAAGGTCTCCCCAAAACTCTTCACACACCTTGTCCACATTGCTCGTTGCCATGGCTTGGGAGGAAAGCTCCAGGGTCTGTCTCCTCTTTGTTACAGCTCAGACCGTTCTACCCACAGGTAGGCAATAGACTAACCTAAGGTTGCACCACTGGGGAAGAGTACACAGGAAGGAAGGCTCCCAGAGTAAGCCAAAAAGAATCAACACAACCTCCTTACATAACAGAAGAGAGATGTGGAGTGCTGTCCACAGCTTCTAGTTCAACAATCACAGCCTTAAGTATGGACAGCTTTTCTCTGTCAGAGATTTTTGCTGAATCACCAAAGACATGCTTCTCCACTAGCCTGAGTAGTGCTATCTGCACCTACTGTTGGGGTACCATCTAGAGTTTACTGAAGCTTGGCATGGCTAGGGTGATTCTTTGAAGCCAGGGACAGCTGCCAGCAGCCATCATGATTGGAGCAAGGCTCCTGAAGCAGAAGTCATGGCTTTCACCCTCTCCATGCTTCCCTGCAGGCAGTGGTCTTCGAAGCTGGCTTTGAGTTTCTCTGAGTCATCTGTAAACGTTTCAAGGTTAGTGGTCTTTTGAGAAAACATTCCATTCAATCACCAAATAAGTGGCCACTTGATGGACAGCTTCCCACTCAGGGCAGCTAGGCACAAAGGGAAGGCTCTGGCAGCTAAGAATCAAGGGGGCAACTAGCCCTATTCCAACACCTTAGATTACATGAGCGGGCAGGTCATATTAAAGGATCCTTATAATGAAGATAAATAACAACCTTCTGAATAGTACATAATTGTGCTTAACCCCAGCCAAACAGGTTGGGGGTTGGACCCCGTTGACCTGTTTTGATGTTAGCAAGAGTGTGTTATGCTACTTTTGTAGATTTCGTTTTCGCTGATTCTATCCATCTGGAATATTAAAGTTCCAAAAAGGCATTTGAAGCAGAGTATACATGGAAGCGAAAGTAAGAGAAGCTAGAATGTGGGTACTTAGAATGTAAAAGTAGTGATTTGTAAAACACATCAACCAAAAATAAAGGCAGCTACAGAAAATCTGGAGGGAAGCCAAAAAGCAATCCTACCAAGACAAACTTGATCTCAACAGGAGCTGTTTAAAAATAATAAAAACCCAGAGACCTAGCATACAGGAGGAAATTGCTTCAACTTCCTCAGCAGGGCACTGTGCAGAGGAATGTCACAGTGTCCCAGGGCCTGTATTCTCTTCCTCCATGGGGAAAACAGCACTAAGCATTTTCTATTGAAGAGGAAAGTTGCCTTGACTGTCTGCTCTGTGGCCAGTCTGCATTCAATTCCCTACATGCTGCCTCAGTTTGAAGCCTGTAGAAAATGTTGATATTATCTGTGAAGTGAGGATTAAATAAAAGAGCAGGAAATGTGAATAGCACAGGGCCTGAAATAGCAGAAGTGCACACACACATTACTCCAGATACTGAGATCTTAATGACAGAGAATTCAATAAACCAATTAGAAAGCCTTTTAATTTTGTGCCAACTGATAAAACCAATGAAGCAATTTCCTTTTGTTTCTTTTTTGCTGTTGATGTTGTTTTGTTTATGTATTTCAAGGTTGGGTCTCCCTCTTGTCCAGGCTAACCTTGAATTCACTATATAGTCAAAGGCTAACCACCAACTCACATCAATCGTTCTTTCTCTGCCTCCTGAGTGCTGGGATTAAAGTTGTGTGCCACCAAGCCCTGGGAAACACTTTCTTAAATTGAGCTGAACCTCATCTCAATAAAGGAATAGAAAAAAACAAACTATAGAAAAATACTGCCCTGCTCTGGTCTTTCAGTCTTGCTTTAGCCTGAAGGGATCTTTTAGGGTTCATTCTCCTTATTTCATCCATATATAGGCAAAAACATTGGAGATGAATTTTACAAAGTTTCATTCAATATAATCAAATATTAAGCAAAGCATCTCTCATTTTATGAGCACTTTTATGAGAAAGTAAAAAAAAAAACATAACTACTTCACTATGTTACCGTAAGAATCAAAAGACTTTTTATCTACAAAAAGTCTTTCTTTGGGAAAAATCTCAGTTTGGATCTCTCCACAAAGATAAAAATTTTAGGGCAATGAAGATTTTGAGTAGGTAATGCCAGGAAGGGAAAAGGAAAAAACGAAAAAAGGAATGTGATGAGTTAATGATGACCATAATTTCTTAGACACTTCAGATAGAGAGGGGTTCCGTGTTCACTTTTCTGTCTCTGGGTTATAGGGGAAGGGGGCCATTAATTTTTGACTAAATGGCAGAGGGATGTCTTGGTAATTTTAAGCTGAAAGCTAAGACTCTAGAAGTCTCTAATACCCGTCTTGAAATATCTGCCTGAACGGACTAAGCTGCTTTGCATCAAGTTCACGTTCCTGCTACAGTAAGTCTACAATGCAGAAACTAATTCACAGAGGAAGAAGCCCCAGCATCAGGTTTCCAGGAATAAGAGCAGGATAAGAAGAATTAACTGTGTCCTGCACATCACCAATACGGGCACTAACAGCACACCTGAGTGTCACCCAGCAATGGCAAGTGAATCTGATGATTCATACAGCAGGGCTCTGCACAAATTTGTCTCCTTGAACACTCAGAAATGTAGGGAAAAATGGCTCTTGTTCCTAGTTCTTTAGACAGCAATAAACACTCTATGTAAACAGCCTTAACCAGCACATTGCTTTTAAGTGATCGAAATTTAATCCCAGGTGAAAATTCTGGGAGATGGATGAGAGCTGGAATTACATAAATTTATCAGCTGAGGTCTGCTAGAAGGATTCAGTTCTCCAGCTCGCCCCACCCAGTGAGTCCCCAGAGACAGGACCAGAGCTGACAGCATCCACCACTGTATATGGATGTATAGAGATGGGTCTCCTTTGACTCATCCCGGCTCCAGTGTTCTTTCCATGAATTCTTCGCTGGGTCCAGCATGGTGGTGCACGCCTGTAATCCCAGAACTCAGGTGCCCAAAGTCAGGAGGATCATAAATGTGAGAATAGCCTGGACTGCACACTGAGTTTGAGGCCAGCCTGGATACATAGTGAGATTCTGTATTAAATATGCTACTCACCAAAATAACTTCCATGGCACATTTTTTTTACAATTTTTTTAAACAGGAAAGTGCATGTGCATATATGTGGGTACTCATAAGGATGTGTATATGTGCCTATGGAGACCAGAAGACAACCTCACATGGCATTCCATAGAAACACCATCCACTTGTTTGTGTTTTTTTTTTTTTTTTTTTTTTTTTTAATGAGGCAGGGTCACATTCTGGCCTGTAGTGCTCCATAAGGGTACAGGCTGGACACTCAGCTCGAAACCCAGCTGTGTTCAGCAGCTCCAAGAGATGAGATTATGAGTGTGAAACGTCACTCTAGGAAGTATGGTCGTGAATTCTGTAGCTCATATGCAGGCCCTCATGTTTGCAAGACAAACACGTCACTGACAGCTCTCTCTCCAGGACTGTATTTGAATGTTGTTTAATTTAGATCTACTGGACACCTTTCTAATCTTATAATGATCATTTTTTAAATCAGCTCTCACAATTTTTAAACCAAAATATTACCATCAAAGGCAAAAATGGGAAAGACTACAGATTTCAATATTTGAATATTTTTGTTCCTATTCTTATTGGCTAAAGTTTTGGAACAATATAAAACCAAATCAATCATCACACTTATAAATAGCAGTAAATTGACACTGTTTGTACCTTTAAAAAAATGTGTAGCTCAGGTTGACCTCAAACTCCTGATCCTCCTGCCTCCACCTCTTCAGCGATGTCCTGCCAGTGTATGCCACCACAACTGGCAGTTTTTATCTTGAGTATGACTTTCTGTGTTGGTTCAGTAGATTTCTGTGGATTGATTCTGGAGCACAGCTCCTAGAGGTATACTCCCTGAACTTGGAGTCTTGCTCAGAGATGTGCCAATACCGTGCTTTCAAGACAATGTGTACTTAACTTTTTAACTTCAAAAATCCTTTATTATCTGTACAAAAAATAAAAATTTTATTATATGGATGGGGTTGGAGTGAATGGTGAATATCCTTGAATTACTTAATATAAATAACTAGAAATAGTATCATATCAAGTTAGATAGATACATAGATAGATGATAGAAAGGTAGAGATAGATAGCTATAGAGAGCTAGATAGGTTCTTAATAGTAATTAAAATTATTACTTGTGAAATTATAAAATCAAATATACAGATGGCATGAAAGTATGTTTGCCAAAAGACTATAAAGAGGCCTATATGAGTTACAATTCCTGGTTGTGTCTTTATATCAACATGCCATTGCTTATGGACGCATAGCTCCCTAGCTGTGGAATATTCTCTGAGCTTCATTGTGCTACAATCAGAGCAGAACAGTCCTGAGTAAGAAGTATTGAACTGAGAGAAACCTCATAGATCCCGAAGTGTAGATGATTAAATGCTCAGCGTCAGCATCGACTGCTCACGTCAATGCTGTCTGCAGACTCCTTCTGGGTCCAAGAACCATGTACCCAAATTTCAATCAGTGTTTCCTCATGTTTCATAGCTCCAGGCTCGTCTTTTGGGCTTTCAGATGGAAACTGGCAAAGATACAAGAACATGGGCAGTTATACAACTTAAAGGGTTTAAGTAAAATCTTTTTATAGCCCAGATTCTCTAATACAATTCAAAATTGCAATTGAAGTTTGAAAAGAAAAAAAAAAAAACTTGGGTAAAGCCTAGCTAAGCAAAAATTTATGCAAATGTCATTCTGACTCTTACTGTTTGATCCATGTCATAGTATTCTATAATTAATAATTGGTTTGCTCTGATTTCCTCTTGAAATTTTTACCTTAACTTCTTCCCTGTTTTTAACTTTCATGATAATTCCCACCTAGACTCAGATAAAATGCTAAATATGAACGAGTTGACTAATTAAAGTTTTTTTTTTCTATAACATGGACCATGGTGCCTAAAGTCCTGGCTACTCTCTAGTATTGCTTTGATTTTTAAAAATATCTTTATTATGAATAAGTATATACATTGTATGAGCAAATCTTGTGAAAGTGTCCCCATTTCCCTCCCCTTATCCCCTACCAGTACTTCCTCAGTTCACATACTGGATCTGTCCATAGGATAGGGGTTATGAACTTTGCCAGAGGTAGCCAATTTTTCTTTCTTTTTTTTTCCTTCCCCCTTTTTATATTGTTGCTGAGGGGAGCAATCTCTGTGGATATTCTATCCAACCCCTCATCCACTCAGTTCCCTGAGTCACAGTGGGTGAATTTTGAGTCTGCTTTGTTGTTAAGATATTAAGTATCTCTGGATCTTTGCACTGGGTCATGTTGGGTATCATTGGTATCTGTCTCCATTGACCTTTCATAGGTTATCAGACTTGCTGTGGTGATTGGTCTCCTATTTGTCTCATCATTTTCTGGTAGGTTTCATTTGGGCCCTATGTGAAGGTTGGGTGTGGTTTGTCTCCTGCCAGGATGTCAGCCATCATCCAATGTCTTGTTGGTGGTATTGAGTTGTCTCCAGCTCTCTTTTAATGCCTTCTGATTTTAACTCTGTACCTCTGCTCACACAAGTCTTGATTCTGAATGAAATTCTCCAGTTCGTGTGATTCTGATTAGGTTCATTCTAACTGATTATGAGGCAAATGTTTGACTTTACTTTTTTCTGCTAAACTCAAGCATATCACCCAAATGCCTTATGTTAAATTTTTCTGGCACGGTTACTGAAAGCTGTTCAAGTTACATAAATGCTTTTCTGAGGGATCACTTTACCATATTCTCTAATAATGTCCAGAAATTTCCACAACATGCTTATGAACATAATGAATAATTTGTTACTCTTTATACTTTACCAATTTTATTAAAATTTATATCTGCTCACTTTCTTATAATTTTAACTAGTCCAAAGCAAGTTTAGAACAATATAAACTATAACTATCCCTTAGCTAACATTTTAGGAAGGAAGGGTCATAAAAAGAGATATGCATAATATTTCTGCAGTGTAAATATTTATTAAGCATTAGTAAACTTTCTTTCCATCTGTCATAAGTAGACACTCTCAATTGTGAAATAACCTTCTGATTCAGTAGCATAGCGGAAGAAAGCTCACATCAAAAGTGCTGTCAGAGAGTCAGTAATCAGAGACAAGGAGTCTGGCCTCTCTCTCCCCTCCATTCCCCTTGGTGTTCCCAGGCTGTGGTGACCACAGTCACATTCTCTTCTATGAGAATGAAATATTTTTAATTACCACAATTACATGAAAATATACAGTCTTTATCTTTGATGGAGTACAGATCTTGAATATCCTCCAAAGGTCTATATTAAGAAGTTTGGTTACCAGGTGCAAGAGGTAGGCCTTTGCAGAAGAAAGGCCACTTGCAGCATGATTTTGAGCAGGATAATGAGACCCACTTCATTTCTTCGATTCCTGGCAGCCATGCGGTTAGCTGTTTTCTTGACCAAAGTTTCCAGCCATGATAAACTGTTATCTTCCGGCCCAAAGCAATAGGGCAAAAAGACCATCACTTGAAACCTCTGATACCAGAAGATTAAAATAAACATTTTCTTTTATTAACTTGACCATGTATTTTGTTACCATGACAGATAGCTGATTAGCACTGTATTCTTGTGTCTTGTTATTTGACTTAACATAATGACTTTATTTTACTTTGAAACATATGACAAAAGCAAAGTTAGATAATGGGCTACAAAATACAATTAAAGAGAATTTCTTCTGGTTTTCTATGGAACAGTAGGTTAGCAATAAACTACAAAAGTATAGGACACATTTCAGAGTCCAAAGGTTTCTAAGACATAGGAATGATTAGTATTCGAGGAAATTAAAATGTTATTTATTCTCATGTGATTAAAAATATATGTATTAAATTACATTATACCAATTAACACATATAAATATCATATAAATGAATGTGTTTAAACTCGATCACAATCTATAGTTTCTTTCTTACACTCTTGATTTTCCATCCTTTCTTTGTCCATTCTGTCTTTTAACATGAGCTTGGAAAATTGGTCAACTTTATGTGCAGTGTGTGTCTCACAAATTGCAAAACAAGAGAATTAAAGAAATAGGTGGTAGGGTATAGAAAATGAAAAAATGATGAAATAGTCCTAATGAAGGATTAATTCAGTATAAAATTTCTTTCTTCAAGCTTCTTCTTCAATTAAAAAAAAAACTATGTAAAATATGAGCAAAGGCAAAATGGGTGAATCAATAAAGAAAGACACTTAAATTGCACAAAAAAATCAATGGTCTAGCTCCTTTCCAAAACCAGAAGCCACAAAACTAAACCACCTCTCACTTCTGTCAATACTTGTTTAAAATTATTTTGAAAACCAATATAAGATTGTAACCACAGTGATAAAAAATTTGAGCTGAAATCCCGAATAATCAATAGCATCTTTTTTCTTAGTTATAAATATGTCTTGGATATCTTCTGCAAGATCAGAGAATGCTAGCATATATTTAACTGATCATTCACAATCTGAAAAACTAGAATTAATCTTTAAATTCTTGAAATAAAATCATTTCATGAAAATTCATAAGCAATATATACTTATATAAGGCCAAATATGAGTGCATAAAATATTCAGTTTTCTGAATTTAACATGACTTGTTTACACTGGTATTTATTTTATTTAACTTTCAATTCTCTATACAAATGTCAAAGCTTCACCTTTTCCTGTCCAAACAAAATGTACCATGAAAACCCAGGTCATTAGAATATCTATGGATATATTTATCACAATCTTATCAGCATGTGGTTGATATCCCTATTGAAAAATAAGATCTACTATTTTCATAAGTCTAAGAAATAATAACTAATTTTAGACAGTTACTTTGTGCCAGCCATTTTCAAAGCAATTTATTGCTCAAATGATTTATAGTAGATCATTTATCTGATAAATTAACATATTTTGCCAATAAAAAATATAAGTCTAGGAAAGGAGCTACATTGAAGAGTCAGAATTTAATTGTGTGACTTCAAATCCCATTGTATTATTTACTTTACTAAATCATTTTCTAATAATCTTATAATAATATGGAAAATTATTTTTCCAAAATGTTTATTTTATTTTCATATGTAAGGAATACACAGCTGTGTATACTGCAATGTGTCTTACATCAAGTCTCTACTGGGAAAATCTAGTTCCCTCGCTTTGTCTGGCTAATCCATGTGACTTACATAGGTCCATTGACTGATCACCATGATACATGTCAGGCCTGGCAGGATCGCTGGGAAGCACTTACGGTTTCTAGTGTTTGCACTCCCGCCTACACTATAAAAAGTGTTTTGTGAGAAACTAAATATTATTTTTCCCCCTTACCTGAATTCCAAGGTAGCTACAAATGTTCCACAAATAAATAGCTATAGCATTTTACATAAGAGAAAAATAAATACTTGGTGCAAAGCATTGAGATTTGGAGATTTCTGTTATTGAAAATAGCTAATGAATAGAAAAAGTACTTTTAATAACATTTCTCATTATTCCAACTTTTTGAAATAAAGTTGATTAATTTAGGAATGTTCAGTTTCTCATTATACAGACAAACATTAAGTGAGAGAAGTGTTTTACATTCCAACAGTCACTGTATCTTTGAAGTAGGAAAACAAAAGCTATGTTTCAAAGATGGAGAACTAAGAGGGAAGGGGCTGGGTGCCAGTTACAATGAGGAAACATGTTTCTAGGGAGGCATTCTAAGCCTTCAGACTTTCTGGAGTATGAGCAAAAGGTGCATGGGGCTTATCTAAGTCTCTGGGGTTGGGTTTCTGCTACCCATGAACAAAGGCAATCTTAACCACAAGATGTCCTTGCAAGTCTCTCTCCATATCTTTACAGTGTTTTGAGTGAAATGGAAAAAAAATAGGACAGAAATCAAAAAAGGCAAAAAATGGAGGGGGTAGATAAAAGAAAATGAGAAAAAGGAGAGAAGAAGAGAAGAAGAAAAAAGCAATGGGGGAAAGAGGAGGAACACCAAGAAATGGAGTTACTGCAGCATATGTTCATGGTATGTGTACTTTTCGTAAGAAACTGGCCATTGTCCTGCAGAGTGGATGTACCAAATCCTCATGTGCACACAGCCTTGCCAGCATGTGATGCTGTCTATGCTTTGCCCTCTGTCCATTGTGCCATAGTATCTCCTTGCTTCCTTTCACAGTTCCTTGCATATGCATATGAGGTAGTGCAACTCTCAGATTTTGACTGTCAGCATTGTCTTTAGTGAAATTTCCGCTAAGGGCTTTGATACATTTTTTAAGTGTGCTATGTAATTTCTAAGAGGTTTTATGTATTTAGAGGCAATCTTTTATTACATAGATCCATTGCAAATATTTTCTGTCAGCCTGAGAGCTTATCTTTCTTATTTTCTTAATAGTGTCTTTCATAAGACCAAAAGTTTTTAAGTTTAATTAAAAATAATTAAAACTTTTTAGCTTCTCTTTTTCTTTCATCTAAATTTGTATGCCTTTTGTCAGTGCTCATACTTACTTCTTGCTTTCTAATGCATTTTAATGTTTTATATTGAAAACGTTAGAAACAACGCAGAGTAGCTAGAATTTGCATGTGTGCAGTTTAAAGACCAGTGATTGAAGAGAGCTCAGGAATACAAAATATGTTTCCATGTTTTGGCAAGCACATTGCAAGAAAGATTTTTCATATTTTTTCTGCCTTTTGAGTGGGTGGTACGAACCATTCTCCATAAAATTAAAGAAAAACAAAAGAACACCCCAGTCGAGGAAGAAGGAAGAGGAAATGAATGTTATACATTTTTGTAAAAACTAGAGTAACCTTTCCACACGCATTTTTCCCAGCACTCTTTCCAATCATAATTTTCTGCTGATAAGCAAAACATAAAGAGGCAAAACACTATTATTATCTCACCTCCAAGGCAGCCCCGGTTGGCCAAGCAAATGTAGTCATTTTGTGCCGCCTAAATAATGCTGTAAGTTAGCTACTGCGTCTAAGAATTAATTCACCTTTCTTTCTCAATTTCCTCTTTCTTCTTATAGAATATGAACATGGTAGGTATACCTCCACGTGAAAAGAACTGTCAAGATGGAAAGTCAACAATACCCAATTTTCTAAAGTTCAGGAAAGATAAATAAGATCATTTGGGATATAAAACAAGTATTTGAAAGATGGGCTGATTAAGAATCCCACTCAAAGCAAATGCTCCTCATTGTCCCTGGTAGTGGGTTGTGATAAGAACCACACACAAGAACATCCCTGTTTCCCATTGTTTTTGTAAAATGGAACTTTTTATGGTGGTGAATCTGTGATTCCTAGAACCACTCAACTTTGAGAAGTGTGTCTTTTAATTTAAGGGTTGACAGATCAAAAATAGTCCTAATTGGGCACAGAGAATAAGGTGATAGATATTTAAATTTTTGTATTTGAGTTTGATTTAGTACTTTGGTGGACTTAGAGCTTTGTTGCCATGAACAATAAGAAGATTCCTTTATCCAGGACACTGGACGGAGGAGCTCATGGGCAGTGAAATGACCAAACAGTCAGGATCCAGCCCTGTTATTAAATCTTCATCCTTCCACTATTGCTCACCAAAAAACCTTCTCACAAGACCTAATCTAAACTGATGGAGGAAAGAAAAATTATACATCAAAACAATAAGATGTTTATTTCACAGGAGAACTGTAGAAACAAAGGAAGCGCAATTTTAAAATTTATCCCCATGCTAAGAAATATTTTAAAGCTAACCTAATGATATGAATATTATTATTATGCTTGTCCATTGCTGTCTCATCAATTGCTTTCTTTCAAAAGGATGAAAACATTCTGTGAAATTTTAGAGTTCCTAACAGGTTGTATTTTCACACCTACTTATTTAACAACTCCAACTAACACCTTTAATTTCTAATTACTTCATTGATATAGGTTCAGAGGTGCTGACACCCAAAATGTTTATTCACTATTATGTGTGACATTTTCCTGTGATTTTCTTCAAGTTTTGCCTGACTGTTTAGTACTAATATTATTGCATTCCAAGCCAATGAAAAGACAGAGAGATGTATGATCCTGTAATGGTTCTATTGGTCTATAGTGCTTAAATTATAAAAATAATTTCTTCAAAATATTTTCTCTTCAAAATTAAGAATTAAAACCTTGTTAAAATATTAGATTAGTAAGGTTAAACCAAATTACACTTTTATGAAGTCTTTCCTTTATCTTCTTTATGTTACAGATATAATTCATTAAGCAATGTTCTCAAATTTTCATAGCAAATAGAAACTGTTTAAAATCAAGACTAACTGGTGGCATGACTGTCTAGTGTTAAGTTTAAGAACTGTGGAAGACTAAAGATGTTCATTAATATACATTAATGTATAAATTTAGTTCTACTGATATTATCTTCAATATTTCATAGGCAACTCTTTCTGTTATATACTTCTAGACAATTTTAAGTACAGAGTTTTGGAATTATTTATATACTAGAATCCCTTGCCAGAAAATTTTAGCACAACTGAAACCACTACTTTTGGGTGGTTTCCTTACTGACTAATGGCCATATTTTTTCTTGGTATTCTTTTTATAAAATTTACTATAATTTTTTAATCACTAAAAATATTGTTTGATATTTCATTTTAACTTCAGTATGACCAAATAAGTTCTATCTTAATTTATTAAGAAAAGTTCATGAAAAAGCTGAATAGTGTTGAAGATGGAAAATAGTATAACATTCAAATGATGATGTATCATTCATCCTTGTGGGAGACAACTTGATATGAGTGTCTTGAATGTCAAATATAGTGTGAAGAGTCATTTTCTGTGCACTTTCTATATTTACAAATAGAAATGTCTCTCTTCAGAATAAAGTAGGGCATGCTCATTGTATATTATATAAGTTTCAGAGTGGTTCATGCCTATAATCACAATGTTCAGGAGGCAGAGGCAAAAAAGAATCATGAATTCAAGTTCCACATGGACAACATCCAGTTCCTGGGATACATTGAGAACTCCAAGCAAATCTGAGCTATGTGGCAAGATCCTGACTCAAAAAGAAAGAAGAAAGAAAGAAAGAGAGAGAGAGAGAGAGAGAGAGAGAGAGAGAGAAAGAAAGAAAGAAAGAAAGAAGGAAGGAAGGAAGGAAGGAAGGAAGGAAGGAAGGAAGGACGGAAGAAAGAAAGAAAGAAAGAAAGAAAGAAAGAAAGAAAGAAAGAAAGAAAGAAAGAAAGAAAGAAAGAAAGAAAGAAAGAGAAAGACAATTCTTGGGGCTGGAGAGATGGCTCAGCAGTTATGTTGCTGACCTGCAAAACCCAACAACCTGGGTTCAAATCCCCAGTACCCATGTAAAGCCAGATGTACAAAGGGACACATGTATCTGGAGTTCATTTACAGTGGCTGAATGCCCTGGTGCCCCCATTAATTCTCTTTCTCTCTCTCTTCTCTCTGCCTCTCTCTATGTGTAAATAAATTAAAATATTAATAAAAGGACTCTCATTTCAAAAATCCCCATAATAAAAGCCTTTGTGGTGCAGATATCCAACTAGGACCACATATGCTGTAGCCATGGAATTGGAAGAACACAGACAAGTAGACTGAGGCTCACGTTCCATATTGGACTCAAGACTCTCAAATCCCATGCCAACATCTGCTGTACTTTATTTCCCATTGCTAGAACAAAGCATCTGAATGAAGGCTACTGATGGGAGGAAAGGCTTGTTTTTTTTTTGTTGTTGTTGTTTTATTTGTTTATTTTTTTAGCTTATTGTCTTGAGGGGAAGTTTCATGATGTCAGGGAAAGCATGGCATGACCAGAAGCTGGACATCACCTCTGTCATAGGAGGTGGAAAACAGCAGCAAGAGAGTGAGCCAAACTCTGGTGGGGGAAGCTGGCTATCACACTCACAGCTCATGCCCAACAACACACCAATAGTCATCAGCTGGAAACAAAGCTTTCAAAACACAAGAGTTTATGATGGACATGTGATTCAGACCACCACATTCTTCACCTGGTGACACACTCTGCCCAGTGTCCCTAGATGTTGGCATGAAAGTTGAGAGACTTGAGTTAGATAAGAAGGGCTTTATTGGGCTGGAGAGATGGCTCAGCGGTTAAGGCACTTGCCTCTGGTGCCTAAGACCCTGGGTTCAATTCCCCAGGACCCACATATGCCAGACCCACAAGGTGGTGGTCCTGGTGCTCTCTCTCTCTCTCTCTCTCTCTCGCTCTCGCTCTTGCTCTCGCTCTCACTCTATTTCTCTGCTTGAAAATAAATAAAATATTTTTTTAAAAAGAAGGGCTTTATTATTCATGGCCCAACAAGGAACATGAGCCTCAATCTACTCTTTCTTATACGTTCTTCCCAACTTCATGACTGCACCATAGGCATCCGTAGTTGGATATCTGCATGCACAGTGGATTATATTTTGGGAAATCTTGAAATGAGAACCTTGTTTTTAACCTTTGGATCAATTTAAGTGACCAAGTAAGATCTGATTCAAAAAACGTTTTGGTAACCCTTGAAAGTATATTAGAATAATTTAGCATGGCATTCTCATTCATATATTATCAAATGAACATCAAGTGAAGAAATGTGTTTTTTAAAATCACATATAAATTTGAAATCTAATGCCAGAAAAAAAAACTGTAGAGATTTGTATTCCTTTAGGATGGTGGTTCTATCAAAGAGAGTTCATATGCCACAGCTCAGACTTTTGGTGAATATTATCTGATAAAATCAGAATGAAGATACAGGGTGGTGGATTTAAGCTCTTAGTTTCCAATGTACACAAGAACACTAAACACCATATGTAGTTGATGATGAAAAATGGGCAGTACTGTTAACATGGCAGCTCGCATTCTCTATTTCTGCATTAGCTCTTCTCAATGTTTTATTGGTACATTAGATGAGCAAATTAGCACTCTAATTTGTCATTCTTTTATAATTTCTCGACTACTAGAATCTGTAGTCAATAACCACTTTAGCTTTGAAAGTTAAGCTCTGCACAAAAACACTGTTGAGGAGACAATCATGACTCAGCAGACGAGAGGATAAAGGGAGGCATGTGAAAAGTACTTCACTGGTATACTGGGATGATATGTTCTATACAACAATGGTCGTCTAATGTATAGACAGTTTGACTAGTTTGCAGGAACGTATATCTCTTAGGTGTCTGCTATTATTATTTAACATACAAAATTTTCCAACAGGAAAACCATTCTCAGAAAATGAAAATGTTCTTAAAGGTTTGAGATCTAGGCAACTGTATTTTTATAGCAAAGACATCTTCAAGACACCCTTGTGCAGGATGAAGAGGGTCATTAAGTTAGCAAAAGCTGTTAATACGATGGCTGTTATCTGAAAAGATTCTCTTGAGGAAAGTCAAATGAGTTCTTAGGAAAGGTACAATTATGGCTGCATGGTTATTTGATGAGTTTGGCTATTATCTGCATCTGATGGACCTGATGCCCATACTTATTCATCTTATGTTCTTGACTAAATTTGAGGATGCTGTCGGGAGGAGCAGGTTGGAGATACCTACACTGGTGTATACACAACAACACAGGTTCTAAACCCTCCATGATCTTAGCTTCCTTTGTATTATTGCATTAGTCAAGTGTTCTAACTAAAACACTCCATTCTATTATTTGCTCTCTTATTACTATAAATGTATTTTTTCTTTTTTATAATTCAAATGTGACTATTTTTTCATTTTTATGTGATTCCATGGCCCATTAACCTTGGTGATATGTACTTCTGATACATTTAACTTATTAGCATTATATAATTTATTAAATTTGTTTAGTTCATAAGTCATAATTAACCCTAAACTTTTGAAATAGTTAAAATAATTGAAGGATTATTGATGTTTTAGTTCTACTTATTTAAGTTGTTTACAATGATGATATTTTCAGATTCGGAGCTAAGCTAATTTACAAGTTTTATTCTATATCTAGGCATATAAATATAAGTAAATAAGTAATAATGCTGAATTTGAGGCTATTAAAATGGTATGCTTATAATGGGAAATGAAACACGTGGGTGTAGAAGACAAGATATCCATTAATAATTGAAATACTGGAAACAATACTTTCTAAAAATTAAGAAAAACACCAAAGACATTACTAGCAGTTTATGTCAAAATAAAGTAGAAATAAAAGCAAGAGTTTTATTGAGTAAATGAATACTTAGTAAAATATTTATATTTATGTATTTGTGTGTGCACATGTGTGTACATTATGTGTGTGTATGTGTGTGTCTGTGTGTGTCTCCATGAGAGCATTCATGCAGTTGATGAATATCTTGCCACTGCAAACATACTCCAGACCCATTTGCAACTTTTTTCGTCTGGCTTTACATGGGTAGTGGAGGATTGAACCTGGGCCAACAGGCTTTGCAACCAAGTGCCTTAAACCACTTTGCCATCTCCCCAGCTCATCACTTTTAATAACCTGCTTGTTATGCTGATTATTTTTAAATAATATAATATATTCTTATAGAAAAGGAAAATTCAGCTTATATGTGAGGATTTAGATAAATTTAGACACTTAGAAACCAAACTTAGACTGTATAACAACTGCTATATTTATCTGAACATCTTATATCTACATGTTAATACAAACTTTAAGAACTGTAATGCTCTGAATTCCAAATTCTCCCATAACTTTTTTTGTACAGAAGATTGCTGGAAAAATAATATTTCTGGAGCTAATAATGTTGACTTGGTCTAAGTAAGTACTCAGAGTCTCTAGTATAATTGTTTACACTGAAAAATATACATAGCTCCAAAATATGAGTACAGTTAGTAATAGCTGTAACATTGAATAAAAAAGAGAATAAAGGAGAAACTCCTAGAGACCAACAGCATTTAGAAGAGGATACATCAGCCACAGGAAAGAAAGAAAGTGAAATGCCATGACTGGGAATGTAATAGGAATCAACGGATATATTCTCACAGTACCTTTTAGTTACCATCAAAATATATATGTGCTATTCAAAGTGAAGAACTTAAACCAGCATTTTGAATGATCCTTAAAAAAAGATAATGAATGGAAGTAAGCATGACTTCCATACCCTTCCTAGTTTTCCCACATGAGCAATGGTAGATCCCACATTCATCAACTGCATGAAATGAAGGAACAATTTCATGTGGTTGTAATATGAAAATCATCCACATATATTAGTCATCATCTCTGCATCCACCAAGCTACACATTGCAAGTACATGATAAGGTTCCTTAGGAGGAATACAAAGGTCGAGTAATAACTTACTGGATTGCATCCAATTCAGACTTTTGTGAACGCAAATTAGCTGACTAGTATCTGACACTTTAATTTCCTTCTTTTTTTATCTTGTCTGGGTAACTGTATAGAGTTCCATTAAGCATGAACATAATCTTTCCCATAGTCTTCAGAGGATGGAACTGAGTTTGATGTATTGATCAGCAGGACCAGCTGCTGAATAGCTTGAGGGAAAGTCATCAGAGCTGACAATGAAGGCATCGGAGTAATTGCGCAGTTTGCTCAAACTGGGCAGGAAGGGAGAGATGGAGAAAGTGAACAATGTTCAATTTCAAAACCAACCAAAGAACACTAGTTTCCTGTGCAAGTTGAGATATCTTTTTGCTTTTACTTTGCAAAAGAGCCACCTCCTTACAGCATTAAGCTAAGAAATAGACATTTAAAGACTCTAATTGGTTCTGGCCTATGGTAGGAGGAACCTGCTATGCCAGGGTTGTGACCCAGGCCTCAACCACAGTCTTCTCGGTGCACAACTGTACACCTGCAGAAAGCACATGTATCAAGAAGCTGATAAAACTTCAAAACTTTGGGCCCACCTACGACCTACTGGCTCAGGACCTACAACTTAACGAGATCTCACTGAGATTTATGTGCAAGGACAAGTCTGAAAAGCTTTGCTCTAAAACTCACCTATAATTGCTGACTGGTTATTTTTTCCAGTCACCAAGCAATTCAGCATACTCAAAAACTCCACTAGTTAAAACCTGTTGTCTCATTCTCTCCCCTTGCCACTGACACCTGTAAATCAACCAAAGCCACCAAGAGAGAAGCTTTATGGACTGGCTGTTTCCCTGCTTCTAAGGGCCTACTATATACAGGAGATTCTCCCTACCTTTTCAATTTGCATGTCTGGTTGATTCAATGGGCCTGAACAAAATATACTTCTTGACTTGAAGATAGCAATACCTTAAAGTGGCAATAAATATGTCCCAAGGAAATACCACAAGCTGACAGAAATAAGAACATTTCTCTTTTTCTTCTTTCTTTGTAGAAAATAATGGTTAATAGAGTATTCTCTTTAGCGATCAAGAAAAATGTTATTAATACGTTGTATGAATCACATGAATAAATATGTTTCTATATTAATCGGATACTGTTGCTTGGCTCTAAACAGAAATATTATCCTATTATGTTTAATGCTCTATGAAGGAAAATAATTCACAACTAAGCTTTTTAACTTCGCGTTTCTGCTGGCAAGTCTTAAGTAGCTTTTTACACATTATCATAAAAGATCGTGTCAGAACTTCTTATTTCCCGGGGAGTTAGCAAAAGATAATAAATGGACTTGCAAAAAAGTTTCAAACTCTGTAATTGTCTTTAATAAATTGAGTTTCTGCTCCCTCTTATTCTATCCAGCAGACTCATTAAAGAAAGGCTTCCATATGGACAACCCAGAAATCAATCCAAGTACATTCTCCTAAATCAATTGTACCCAGTGGGCTGTTTTTCACGCAGCACATACTTACACATTGTATGATAATGACATTGGGGCCCATTATTAAGCAACCTTTCTCCTTTAGAAAGATATTGGTCTGGAAATTTTCTAGTGCAGAGAGATTTCAAGAATAATACATTTTATTGAAATTCTTTGCTTTATGTAAAGCTAGAAATGAAAAAACATAAATCATTTTCTACTTGCTTGTAAAAATGCAGTAAGAATGGAAGTTGTATTGAACTTAGAAAGTTACTTCAGACACAAAAATGTTTTATGTTAACTGTAAAATGAGAATTACAAAAAAGAAAAGATATAGCTCTTATCCACTTGATCAGTTACCACCTTTCAATGTTTAAAGGTAAAGTAGGAGATTTGGAAATTATATTCATATTTAAAACATAAATGTTAAAATGATGTGCTTTTTATCATATTTACAAAAATAAGTTCTTGATGCAGAAGTTATTCTTTAATGTCTTTAAACAACAAATTAAGTTTACAAGTTAATATTATCATCAAGGAGATCTTTAAAATTAATATACTTTTAAGGATATTGTAAATCAGTGTCATTGTTGTGAAATATTAATATAATATAAACTATAAAATAAATGCATTGAAATAATCAAATATAATTATTAGTATCTATTTCTAATAAGCATAACAACAGATTAGCATATTTGAAGACTGGAAGTAAATGCATAAGAAATGTATACAAACTTACATAAATATATGTTCAATTGTATAAGAAATTACATAGTTAAACAAATGTTCATAGGCTGATAATTTTTGAATATTGCTGTTGTCAGATATCTTGGTACAATCTTCCACACTTCCATGAGCATAACTAATAAAAGAATATCTTCCAATTATTCTACATAAACAAAATATATAGTATAGCCATGAACTTCATAGTTCTAGATAATTAATAACTAATGTTTTGAAACTAAGAACTTCTTGATTGAAAATTTAAAAACAAAGAAAAGACCAAACAAGGCTCCTGAAAACCAAAGCTGACATAGAAAATCTAAATAGCCCTCGCTAGCATCTAGTGGAACAGAATGGTTACTATCACTATCCTGCTGAATGAAAATGAGAGACAAGAACATTACTATGACAGGTGCAATCCAGAGCTTGATGGGAACACCTGGAGAGGAGAAAGGATATTTGGGTTTTGAATCCACCCAGAGTTTTCAGCATCACTGTGACAGGAAGCAATGACATGAGGAAAAAATGATAAGAGAGCAGCAGCCTCAACAAGAAGTCGGCCTCTGGTCCTGTACCATTCCTACAAGCCAGGATCTATAGACACTAGAAAAAAATTTAAGCCCAATATGGTTCAACTCTGGCCAAATCCATGGGACCACTGATAAGTGAAAACAATAATAGATCAAAATATGATTAAACATGTGATTGAGATTATGAATAACTATGAATAACTACATAGTTTTGTGCCTCTAAGTACATTTTTTGGCACTAGGACTACATATTGTTTCTTCCTAATGATGTCCGCAGATGTAGGAATGTTGATGTCATGTTTTGAATTCCATTTTGTGACAATGGACAAGGTGATTCATGTTTAAGAAATTCTAAAGATGCACTAACAGATTAAGAAGATCCTTTAGGGCTGGAGAGATGGCTTACAGGTTAAGGCACTTGCCTCCAGTGCCTAAGGCCCCAAGGTCAATTCCCCAGTACCCATATAAGCCAGACCAACAAGGTGGTGGCCCTGGTGCTCTCTCTGAGAGAGAGAGAGAGAGAGAGAGAGAGAGAGAGAGAGAGAGAGAGAGAGAGAGAGAGAGAGAGAGAGATCTGCTTCATCTAACCGATTAAACTAGACTGCAGGGCTAAAAAGCACTGCGTCCTCCCTTAAGTCACAAGGCAACTAGAAGCTGAATAGAAGCCAGGCATCTCTGCCTTTATTTTTACCTGTCCCCTTTACTTTGGGTCATACCCATAGTTAACCCAGCATATAAGCATTGCTAATCACTCAAGCAGTTTCTAAAAATTGGCAATATACAACCTATCTCTTATCCCTTTAAGGCTGAAAGCACAAAGGTAAAAGCAATTTTTTTGCAGTAAATATTTTACAGTTACCTTTAGCAATGCCCTCCCTGTTCCAAACACCCGAAAAAGAGTCCAAATATCTCTGGTCATTGTCTTAAATCTATAGCCATCTTGGATTCCAGGAACAGTGACGCCTCATAGGTCACCCAATAATGAGACCATGGCCCTTTTGAATTTATGTTCTGGGACTTTCCCAGTCCAAATTCTTCCATTTAAACCTAGAGATCATGTTAGCGCTTCAAAGATGGGTTTATCTGCTTAATCTCCATCTGCTCAAAGTGATCATTTACATTAAATTCCTTTTCTGCCTCTTAAAAAAAACTATTACAATTTATTTGTCTTCTTTGGGACATGTGCTTTGAACAAACATGCTGGATATATCATAAAGAAGAGAAGATATTCATTATGTGAACAAAGTGATCAAAAAAATCCTACCTTCATTCAGAAGGATTCTGTTGACCTTATTCAAAGGGAAGGGCGTGAATAAGAAAGTTAGACGAGTCTTAGAAGAATAGCAAATGATTTTTAGGAGGATTTCGCCAGCATGAAACAACATAGACATGCACATCTTCTGGGGAAAGTACTTGGGCTCACAGAACAAACTGTTTTGTAAATGGCTTCCTTTAGAACACTAAATGGGACTGAAATAGAAGACAAAAGTATCTGACAAGTCTGGGAAATTATGGTGAAGTACCTTCTTCCTGTATTATGAACTTAGTTAAATGGAAACCTAGAGAAAAGACCAGAGATACATGCTTTCTTCCTCGGCATGGCAAGACTTTAGGTGGACAAAAGGGTATCAGAATAAAGTGACCTCTAGCATCTGATAATTTCTAATTGCCTTCAACTTAATCAGCAATCAGTGTCACATGCTGGGGTGATCAAAGGGACTGTTACTAATGTAAGAAAACACTCCTGAAGGAATAGGAGTGAGTATTTCCCAAATATAGTGGGAGTACTAAGAACTTTGGAGGAAAATTACTGAGACACAGAAGCAGCAACCATTTGCGGTCTGTGAATACAGCAAGTTTTAGGCAAGATAAGAGGGGAAGAACGTGGGCAAGATGAGAGAGGAAGGAGAAGTGTGTTGCCACTCCTTTGATTGGGGGTGGGTTATCTGTAATTCTTGGAACCCATGGGAAATATCTGGTTAGACTTGTGTTTGTTATTGTTAATGCATCTTGTGGCTTGCAGGCTCATTTTCATGCACACATCTCTTTATGCAACTCTAACCTCCCTTTGCCACTTAAGGCTCCAGGCCAGTGCCTTTTTGGGTCAACCCATGCTTGGCCCGCTGGTCAACTACATCCTCTCTCTAACTGACATGGCTTTGTCTCTCACTGGCATGGGACGCTTCTGCTTCAGTGACAGGTCCTGGACTTCCAATGTTCTCATCATTGCCAGGCTTTTCTTAGTTGGGGTTCTCCAACCAATGGACAGCATTCAGGCTTCAGTGTGTGGCAGGTTTGCTGGGGAGGATCTCTGCAGGGAGTTAAGAAGAGAGGAATGCAGGACACCTCAGTTTAGAAACAACCCCCAATGGTGCTCAGGAGGGAAAGGATTTGTTGTATGCAATTTTAAGAAAGGTTTTATCAGTCTACTATTGGGCATTTAAGCCAGAGGTTCCCACAAGAATAGGCTGGCCTTATCTGCTAAACTGGGTCATAGTTTGAACGCCCATTGAAAATATGACTTTGGCCCCCTCTTGAGATAGATTCTGTACTTAGCAGGAAAGATAGGCTCTGGTGAAAACAGAGCAGACTTTCACCCCACACATTTAGATACATACCGCCTCATTTATAATATGAATATCTAAGCAAAATCAGGAGCTCCTATTTGGTTCTCTATTTTCAACTTTTTGAGAGAGGGACTTAGAATTAGTCATTGATTTAACTACAGCATTTATCTGGAGTCTAATAAAAGTATAGATTTAAACTAATCAATACTTCAAATAAATCAATTAATTTTTTATAACTTGAGCTAAGCTTTAAAATACTTTACTTTTTAAAGCAAAAAAGTTTCTCAAAATCTAGCTAATTTCAATGACAAAGTTCTACTCTCTGTTCAATCAACAATAAATGTCCTCAAATTAAATGATAACTATCCCTAGTCAAAGATAATTGAAGACATAAAGACATTTTGCAGCATTTAAGTGAAATATAAATTTTAATTTTGTAGTTAATAATAGATTATAAATAGCAAGTTTTATCATAAATCAGAACTTCATATGCAAAGTATAGAAAGGCACTAGGAAATACTGAAATAGTTAAAATAAATATGCAATAGTATTCAATAGCAGAAAAATTAAAAAGAAAATATTAAAAACATTTTTCTCTGAACTATGAACTATTTCATATAAACTGTGGAATTAATACATGTATTGTATTTGAAAATATTCCCCAACAATGTATTAAGTATATTCCAAGTTAAGTAGAAGTGGTTAGATTTTGGACAAAATTAGTGTGTTCAGCGTTCTACCGCCATATACTTAGAAGTGTTTTTTTTGTTGTTATTGCTCAATTGGAATTAAACACTGGAAACCAGATGCAAAATTATATGTTGATGTTTTAATTATTTTGGAAACTGTATGTAAGCTGTATCATAAAGCTCTATTCTTTGACACTCTCCTAAATTGTCATCTCAAAAATCAAATAGCAGAATATACAATATCAATGTATTATCTCTATTATTATAGTTGAAGAAATAAAGCAGGTATATGTTAGGTTTGGGCTTGGAAAGACAGTGTTTAGCCACACACTTTACTGTTCAAATTTTTAATCAGAGGAGAGAATGTTAAAATTCAAACTCAATTCAGAGCAATTTTTTTCAAAGTAAGGTTATAAGGTCAACTAAAAAAATACAGCATTAAGGAATCAAAATTTTATCTTTTTTAAGAGGATATTTTGTACAAAAAATTAAACTTCCTCATTTCACACTAAAAAAAAATTAACTTACTCTAGCATGTAAACTGATAGTAGGCATTTTAACAAGAAAAAAGCGCTAAATCCCTGTAGACAGCACAAGTCCTTAAGAAAGAGCCAATGGTTTGACCTCAAGAAACAATAAAAATGGTTTCACCTTCTTGGAGATGTAGTGACAGGTTAGGAGAAGGGAAGAGGAGGAAAATATGCTGTTAAAAAGGTAATAATCTCATTATACAGCTAAAATATCAAGTCAATGACCTTCAGAAGGATATATGACATTTTTTAGCTCTTTCTGTTTAGACCTATATAACAGAAAGGTGGCCTCAAAGATAACCTGTTCAAACCAGCTTTTTAGAAAGGCAAATTTCCTCTTCAGCTCGACACTCCCAAAGAAAGTGACACGCTTCAGAGGGCCCACAAGATATCCATCTCAAAATATGGCACTTTGTGGGGAGCATATTTTAATCTCTCATAGTTGAGAAGAACGATTTTAGTTTTTCTTACTCATGTTTCTTATATCTGATGCATAAAGAATATCATATCCATAAGATACACTGAGAGGCTTATAACAATGCTTTGCTTTATTATTAGCCATACACTCTTATTTGTATATTTCTCTGCATGACAGTTTTGTTCATGTTTTATCTGGAACCGTCTTTGATTTTCTACTATTTACTATTGAGTACCTAATAAAATGTCTTTTGTATTCATAAAATATTTTGTCATCATTATGCATAATAATTAACAGAAAGGCTGCTAGGAGATGGATTTTTTATTAATATTTGTCAATGTAATAAATTGCCTTTACACAAATTTTACTTCTGGAAGAAATTTTTATGTCAGGTGATAGTGTCTCAGGAAACATGGAAATCCCCAACTTTTCAAAATATTGTAATCACATTTATCAACATGGTGCAGTTGTCAGAGAAAAACAAAATGAAATTAAAAGAGTGAAACCTAATAGTATTGACAAAGTGTAAAAGAGAATAATGTAAAGAAATTAATCTTTCCCATACTTGTACTCATTCAATTACTGTGATCTAGCATTATGTAATCAGTTCTAAAGGTTTCAGCTCTAATAAAATAGCAATTTGTTTCTAAGTCATTACTCAGGGTTTTGCAAATTAAAAATGCTTTTCATTATCATTGTAATGATATATAAAATTGTAAGCTTCCTGTCTACTTAGATAGTGAACTTTGAACAAGAGTTATGTACAATCCCTACCTGATATATGTGTTGTATACAGAGCTTGCTAGGTGAGTGGGGGGCAGATCTGTGATTCCTGGAGAAAGAAGTTGCAGAGGTAAGAACCCTGTGCTTTCTACATGCTGAAATTTGAAGGACACAATGTCTAATGACAACATTTTCCTTCCAGATATGGAAAAATCAAGGTTGTTGTTAGATCTGCCATACTAAGATGCCGATGTCAGTAACAGCCCTCATGTCCATGTGTAAGTCAAAGAAAGTTTTAAGGAATAGAGAAGTAAAAAGAAGGTAGCTGATATTGAAACAGGTCTAAAATATCTGGCCCAAGGAATCTACCTATGAATCCAAAGTGAATCAAATAGCAATAATTAGAAAGGTCATAGATTAGATAGATAGATAGATAGATAGATAGATAGATAGATAGATAGATAGATACATACATACATACATACATGCATACATACATACATAGATGATAGATAGATAGAGCATAGAAATGATTCACTTACCACTGAAGGATGGGAAAGGGGAAATGAAAGGAGAACCAAAACTTTCCCATAGTCCTAAATTAAGCCCAGTTCCACTGTGATATGTGAACTTCACAATTAAAGGGTTGAACACTGCATTTCTCTTCTACTTCATGAGTTTATAGTGTGCTGTTTTCATAATTATTGCCCGGAGGTAAGTGTGTATATATGTGTTTGATGGGTAGTCTGAACATTTGTTGCATAACAGTTACTTTCAAGGTAGAAAGAGGGATACGTGTGTCACACAGTGGAAAGATGACAGGTGGAGGCATCAGGGTTCATGGTTTTCCCTGGTTAGTTCCAGTGGAAACAACAAAGAAACCCTACCCTCTGGGTTTAAAGTTGCAAAATGTCTATCAACTCATTTGGAGTAAAATTTGTTTGTTATAGGAGGAGAAAACAAAGCAAGCTAAATGGTCATGAAAAGAACTACAGCCCAGAATTAGAATATACAAGTAAATCCACATGTGTTACTTCCTATGAAAAAAAAATACATCTAAAGATTTTACTAGAAGATATATTAAGTAAATCTGAAGACAGAAATCTTCTGTTAATGGATAGAAAGATTACTATGAAAATGTCAATTTTTTATACATTTGCCTATAAATATGTTGTAACTACAAACAAGATGCTACCACGAGTTGAACAGCTTTTGAAAGGTACAATTGAAAAATAACAGACCTATGAATTTAGCATTCATCTGGATATTTGACATATAAATACACATATATAAACACATATACATACATATATAATATATATTAATCTATGTATAATATATTTATAATACATGTTGTATATATAAATCTCCCTGGGTCTACACTATGATTGTGTGAAAAATATTTCTAACACACTGAAGAGTTTTCTAATGTCTGTAAGTAATATCACTCACCTCAGACTTTGGTTCTCAAGCAGAAGACTGGGCTGCTATTTTACAGTATAAGTCAGCATGTATTTTTCAGGATTTTACATGATTAGGTTATACACTCAGTAAAAATTTTCTATTTCTGGCTGTCTTCATACTTAAGTATTTCAATACCCATCCACATTTGCATGTGTAAATAGTTTTTCACCACTGAGTACTGTTACAGTGTATGTGTAAACTATATATTGTATATTCTCTTGATAGATATTTTATGGTTGATTCCAAAATTTGAGTCTTTTGAACAAAGCTGTTGGCTACAACCCTCTGGGTATAGACGTGTGCTTTCTTTTAGACAAATATCTTGAACAGGTGTGTTAGGTCACATATGTGGTAGGGAGATTAAAAATAAACAAACTATTTTTCTTCCATAGGCTGAAAACTAGACAAAATAGGTAAAGTGTTCAAGCATGAGGACATGAGTTCTATCCTCAGAACCTGTGTGAAAATGCCAGGCATGGTGGTATGTGCTTGAAATCCTAGCACTGTGGAGGTGAAGACAGCCAGATCCCTGTGCTCCCTGGGCAGCTAGTTAAAGGCCAATGAGACACCCTCTTTCAAAGAGATAGCCAGCATTTCTGATTAAAACAACCAAGTTGTGTTCTGGCATCCGCATACATACATGCACATGAAAATGCATACACATACCCACAAGCAGACACATTTCAAGGTAATAAATGTCTTTTTATTTCAGAATGCTTGTACAGTTTAACATTAACGCATTTTTCTCTATGAATCTTGGCATAATTTCTCTATGAATCTATCTATTTATATATTGATCATTCTAACATGAAATTTGATTGATAGTCTAACACTTCCAATAAGGCAGTAGTAATATACCTCATGATATTAATATGCATTTCTCTAGAATTAAGATGCTAGCTATCATTATACACTTTTACATTTCTTAAGTGTTGACTGTTTTTTTAATTTTAGGTTATTTTTATATTTATTATTTTATTATAAGTATATATTCAAAATATAAATTATTGCTCAAATATATATCTTTCAAATGGTTCTTCCCAGCATATTACTCTCCTTTTTATGTTCTTAGCAGTGTCTTTTGGAATGCAATTATTAGTGAGTTTAATGAAGCCTAGTTTACTTATTTCTATCTTTTATATTTTATATCTCTTTCTAAGATATGTGTCAAACAAAAGATTTTAAGATTTTCTTATAAGTTGCTTATTAATATTTTAGTTTTTCATTTAGGACGATTCAACAATTTTTTAATATGGATTAATGAAATGGTTGAAGGGTTCAATGACTATAAATCTTTTTAAGAATCACTTCTTCAGAAATTTTTATTTTTATTCTAACTTTCATACAGAAAGCTCCTGAGGACAGTGTGGGCGCCACCTGGTAAGAGGGGCCATGAATAGAATGAGAGAAAGCCTAACCTCAAGAAAAATTGCTCCCTGTCCCAGTCATTGGTTCCTTCTTGCACAGAGCTGTTCATCAAAGGGACCCACGAGGTCCCCAAAATGAGACAGACTTCTGTTAAAGCTCTTGAGTACCTACCTCAGGCCTAAGGCAAGACCCTATTGCAGAAGAAATCACAGAGTGTCATCAAACAACACCCAGAGATCCTGCTAGATCCAGAATGGTTGACCAGCTCCCAGATGGTAGCATGTGTAGCATTGGAAGGTGTTGCATGAGCTGCCAGGGGAAATTGGTCAATGATATTTCGAGAAAGCAGAGACCACTGACATAAAATTCATATGGTTATCACAAGAATGCTGAAAACACAGCTATATGGAAGAGACCAGCAACTCAAGAAGTCCGCATGTGCAATAGTGGCTCTAAAACAAGGAGGGTAATCAACGGCTTAATGACTGGCTAGGCTGGGTGACAAGGAGCCCTTAACTAGAACTGGGATCCTGGCATAATCCTATGGGGACCAAGAACCCGGGCTCCCAGGAGAAATTCCCACTACCAGAGAGCTGCAGAGAGGCTACACTCATTAGAAGCTTGCCAAAATAGCAATGTTTGTCTCATTTAACCTATATGATCTCACTCTCTGATGGAGATTCTGTTTGTATTTCTCAGAAGGCAGTGAGAGAGCCATGGACAACCCACTCCCACCAACAAGCCATGGGATGGTGGCTCACATCCTGGCAGGAGATGAACCACCCCTGGCCTATCACACAGGGTAAATTTTGGCAATAGTATGTTGTCTTGCTTAGTAAACATTTGCTTTAATTCTTGAAGTCCAGTAGTATAAAGACCAAAATCTATTAACTATACTCAAATGTATTAGTTTTTCTTGATGTTTTGCATTTCCATGTAAATTTTAGTCCTTTTATAACATTTTTCTTTTGGTTTTTCAAGGTGTGGTCTCACTCTAGCCCTTTTGTAATGTTTACTAAACAAAAATTTATCTTTAATATTTTGTTAGGATTGTGTTGACTCCTTATAAACTTTGAGAGAAAAGATGCCTCAAAAATATTGCAATAAAGCAGCATGCCATAAGCTTTGGGATACCCCTAACCATGGAATTGAAAGATCTCTACAGTGAAAACATTAAAACAAAAGAAATTCAAGAAGACACAGAAAATGAAAATTTCAACTGGAAAAATTAGTATCATGAAAATGATCATCCTACCCATCAAAATTCCAGTATCCTTATTCACAAAAATAGAAAAAAAATAATCTTAAAATTCATCCAGAAACACAAAAGGCCTTGAAGAACCAAAAGTGCTTGTTATATTGGAAATTAATTTCAGTGATAACCAATATAACAAAAAGTATTACTGGTGGTATCAACATATCTGATTTCAAAACACATTACAAAGCCATACAAAGCAGCATTTTTGGCACAAAAACAAACTCATAGATCAGTAGAATAGAATAAAAGTTCCAGATATAATTTCTACTTAACCACAGCCACCTGATCATTGATCATAGGGCCAAAAACTCAAACTGAAGACAAGATAGCATTTTCAGCAAATGATGCTGGAGAAAGAGTATAGCCACATGTGGAAGAATAAACCCAGATGATGTTCTCTCACCCTGCACAAACTCTACTCCAGATAGAACAAGGGCCTCCCTTTAAGATCTGAAACTAAAACAACTAGATGACAAGAGAAGGCTGAGAGCTTAGCACTAGACAAGCATTGCAGAGGAAAAGATGAGTTAAATTGACTGCTTCTCTCATGGCTAGCCTGAGAACCTTCTCCAGAGAGATGGGAGTAAACACAAAAGATGCTTGTGACAGCTCCATCCAGGTGTCCCCAACAAACAAACGAATGTGTCCTTTCTGATGCTCGATCCCCAGCTGATGGCAGTTTTGGAATTGGAACCTTGTTGGAGATGTGTTGTTGGGAGCGGGCTTATGGGTGTTACTGTCAGCTTCCCCTTGTCAGTGTTTGGCACACTCTCCTGTTGCTGGTGTCCACCTGATGTTGGCCAGGAAGTGATGTCCACCCAATCTGCTCATGCCATTGTTTCTCCAGCCATCATGTGGAGCTTCTCCATCTGTAAGCCAAAATTAACCTGTTCCTCCACAAACTGCATTTCGTTGGGTTCTTTCTGGGCAGCAATGAGAAAGCTGACTACAACAGGCTCAAAACTCCTCAAAGCAGCAGGTTAGAGGCTGCTGAGAGCTCAATATTAAAGCAGTCTTCTAACATGCCCTCCAGGGCTCAGGGAACATTGCAGATGAAGTGATGGAAAGAATGTAAAAGCCATAGGAGGATAAGATATACTGAGAGGCATTGCCTTTCCCACAGGAACTTACTGGTGCATTTCTGATCCCAACGTGATTATTGATAACCACACTGAGGAGAGCCTCAGTTGAATGGGGGAGGGGCTGAGGGGACATAGACCCAATGGCAATATGCCA
Organism: Zapus hudsonius; assembly: GCA_004024765.1. NCBI lineage: Eukaryota > Metazoa > Chordata > Mammalia > Rodentia > Dipodidae > Zapus > Zapus hudsonius. Next base: position 43,240 of record PVHP010000630.1, read on the forward strand.
ACTTCAATATGTTCAATATGTTCATATATTAAAGTTCCATAAATATATATATATATAGTTCCATATATATATATATATGATTCCAATCCATTAGAATTACTTATAATTCTATTTTGTAGAGTATTACTTTATTTTTCTTAAAACGCTGATAAAGAATTTCATTCATAGATCCAGAACAGTTTTTAGATATCTTTCATTTTATCATATATAATGTTAATGTGAATGATAATGTTTTAAATATCAGTTTTTGATTCTTGTCAGAATACGATTTATTTTTTATTAGTATTTTGTCAAAAATCCATGACTACTCCTAATGTTTTGTATTTTGTTTTGATTTGTTGCATTGATGACCATGATTGTCTGAGAAGGACATTTTCAATTCCTCTTTTCCCATCTTTAGGCTAATAAACTATTTGTGTTGTCTGATTACTACAGAAACTCCAGTAAGACTTGATGAGTTCAGATGTTTTGTCCTGTTACCAACTTCAGTGAAAAAGAAAACTTTGTCTTTCTTGACTAAAAATGACTATGACTACAGTTTTAGGTCTTGAAGCCCTGTATCAGGTTGAGGCTTTATTTATTTATACCTGGCTTGCTAAATTTTCTTATAAGTTAATGCTGAATGGTGATTTCTTTTACACTTTACTTCTTGTTTAACTCTCTGCTTACCAGTTCTGCAAACAATGAACTACTCTGTCTACTCTGTCATGCTTTCCGCATCATGATGGAATGAATGTTCTGAAACTGTGACCCAAACAAGTCCTATCTTCTTTAAGTTATTCCTGTCAGCTATTTGTCATAGCAATGCAACATAACCAACACAAGTCTCCTTCGTTTTATTAATGGTAATGATATCACATATTCAGAATGCACTAGGTCCCTATTGCAAGTGTGGCAATATCAATACAAGTAACTTGGACCCCACTGTCATCATATTCGTGGTAATATTTTTTTTCTTGTAGGCAGAATAAGGTGCCTTAAGGAAATTCAACTTGGGTTAGTGGGGTGGTTTATCCAGTTGGTCAGTGGAGTCTTGCTGAAGTATGATTGTATCCGGCCCCTAAGCAATTGGATAGAAATGTGTGACTTTAAGTCTACTATTAAGATATAGCCTTTAGGGGACAATCCTATGAAGCACCAGATTCTGATTTATTTTCCATTTAACTCTTGGAACATTCTCATTTCGCCAATACTTAAAAATAAGTCTGATTATGTGTGGTAACCCTTTTAGTTACTGTATCCGAATTTATGGAAATCATTCACTATGTAGAGGTTGTGTGGGATAATTTAATGCTTAGAACAAAAGTTATTTTATTCTCACAATTTTATCAGCCAACCATGTCCACATACCTTGTGATTCTCTTCCTGTAGGTGACACTGATATCCCATCAGATGTATACAGATCACAAGGTACAGACCATAGCCAACAATGCAAACACATGTATCCATGAGAGAATTATACTTTCAGGGGGATAGAGAGATCTTGGTTTTATTTAGCTTACCATTCTTGGAACTTCTCCCAGCATCTGAATTATATAGATAGATATAGACATAACACACACACACACACACACACACACACACACACACACATATATATATGTATTATTTATTTTAAATAGATAAAATATATAAGCAACAAGAAGGCTGATGAATCATAATTTCAGTATTATTCACAATATAAAGGAGTTACCAGATAGCTGTTAGTACATATTTAATAAGATTTCAAAAATGTGTGATGTTAATCTTTTCAATTTCTGGGATTTATACTCACAATGGAAACAAACCTCTGGGCTTGTCTGTAAGAGAGTTTCTAAATTAGGTTAACTGAGGTTGGAGGACCCACCCAAAATGGGGATGTGGCCAATCCATAGGATGAGTTGGACAGTATAAAAAATGAGCTGGGCTTAAGTATTCATCTCTCTCTGCTTCTTGACTGCATCTGTAATGTGATCAACTGATTCACAATCTTAATACCACACCTTGTCTGGGATGGACTGCAAATAAATCCTTCCTCACATTGCTTTTGTTGGATATTTGGTCTAGCAATGATAATACAACATGGCAATCAAAAAGTTATAGACGATAGTTTTTATTTTTGCTTTGAAGCATTTTCTAATACTACCAATGACAATTAAAAAATCACTTAAAAAGGTTGAATGATTCAGGAATTAATAACAACAGTGTCTAAGGCCAGCCTTTGTGATTCAAGTGACATTTAGTTTGATAAATAGCATCCTTGCCATCTATAATTATAAACAGAAAAGCTAGCCAAAGTAAAATTAAAGCAGTACATGCTATTTAATGTTTATATCTTATTATCACTAAGATTAATTTCCAATGTTTTCATTAGGAGAATGTATTATAAAGAAAACGAAAACATTTTATTTGGTAAATCCTGAAGAGCCACAATTGAGTAAAGCTTTTACCACTGTTTCTTTATGTCACTCTACTCACTACTCAGATATGGTCAGCATCATATGAATGGCAGTTATGATGATCTCATTTATTCTAAAAAATGAACAAAACTGATATAAAAGACTCAGGATATTTAAATAAATGCATTATAATCCAACTGAAGGAGATTAAGCAATACCTTTTGTAGTATGTTTTTCTGCAGGCCTAATTCAATGTTTTGAAAAATGTTTACTTACAGTCTTAAAATATTTTTTAAGAATCTTTAAATGTAAGCTATAATTTTTCTGGCATTTTCTCCTATGTGATGCCTTTGTCTACAGAAGGATTTCATCCTAGCATTCATAAATAGTGAACACAGCACTTTGCAATGCGTTGAGAGTAGTTCAAAATAGTTTCCTTATGAAACGTGCAGTTATTTCCCCCATTTGGTAGATGAAACTGGAGCAAGAAAAGTTCAGTCATTTGTCCAAGGCCAAAAAGTTAATAGATGGCTGAAACTGGGTTGAAATAGACATAGGCTGATTCTAAGTTTCTGTGTATTTTCCTAATTACACTCTGCATTTAGGATGTTGTGCAGATGTCTAAGTTTAAAATGGCTGAAACCTTGACATCTCCACTTTCATTTTGTATGTCTCCTATCGTTACTTTGAATTTTTGGTCTTCTTTCTTCTTTCCGGGAGAAAAATAAATAAATAAAACTTGATCAGAAGTAGCTAATAGAAAGAAAGGTTTTATTTCCAGCTTACAGTTTTGAGTGCAGTTTTCATCATGGTGGGGAAAGCAAGGCAAGAACAGAAAGCTGAGTGGCCCATCTTCACAGCAGTATGGAAGAAGCAAATAAAGTCAGCTATGAACAGCAGTAGGACTCAAATAAAAATCCTCAAGACCTGCCCTGAGTGACATACCTCCTCCAAAAAGCTCCACCTCAAAAAAACTCCCCCAGCTGGGGATTGAGGCTGGGATGAGGCTAAATCACAAACCTAGGTTGTTAAAAGGAACAATTTACATTTAACCACCACAAGTCTGGAGTTGACATATGATTCAAGAATGTTCTTATTAGCCTGAAATCTATCTAACTGTTCTCTGTGTTCATATCTGAACACACCAAGATGAGAGTAACTAGGGTATTTTAAAGATTTGAAGGAACTTTTAGTCACAGGTTGTCAACTGTTAGCCTTTACAATACCCAGAGCCCCTGAGCTGCTCCTGAGTCTTCATCATGGCCTTCAACTTGAAGAAGGGCCCAGCAGTTAACCCAGCTAACTTCTTGACTTTCTAACTTAGTCTCTCTGAGTAATTTTCAAGGAACAGCAAATCTAATGTATAAATTTCACATAATGAGATGTGAAACTACCCCACTGTGTGCTGCTGTAGCTTTCTAATTAACCACAAAGCTCCCCGTGACTGACACCTGACCATGATCACCAGCTATGCAAGCCTCCAACATGACCCTTGGCCAATTACATTCCTATATAACATCAAGGCCATTGTCCCACCTTGATGAAAGTTTCCTCTCTGTTCTGTATGCAACCACACTGAGAATACTCTCCTCTCCTGTCGTCATCACCCTCTGTTCCTTTAAGTGACCTTTTGGAAGGGACTGAGATGGTTGGACCTGGCTTGTTGAGTGAGCTAGCCAGAGTAAAACCTTTGACCTACCTCTAGTGATGAGGCAGCTTCAGATCACAGGACCCATAAATGTAAAAGCAAGGACTCTCCTTGAGCCTGTAAGGAGGGACTCTTACTCTTCCTTATCTCTGTTTCTGTAAGCTCACAGCCTCCACCTTGCTACAACCCTGAAATGTCAGAAGAAGGATCTGGTCTGTCCTACAAGAGGCAATTAGCGCCTTGAGAGGATTACATCTTTTCTCAGGAATGTAAATGGCATTCTTCCCTTTCTTGGGATCCTGGGGAAGGGAAACTTCAGGACACCTGCCCTGAGGAATGAACAACTCACCTCCCATCCAGTGAATTCCCATAAAAGACCCCAGTCATGATCACGAGGCAGGAAATTCCCTCCTACTACACAGCTCTGTCTTCTTTCCTTCTCCTAAGCTCCATTAAAAAAAAATCATTCTAAATTCATGCTACAGGGCTGGAGAGGTGGCTCAGCACTTAAGGTGCTTGCCTAAATCTCATCCTCCAGATTACATTCCTCAAAAATCCTAAAATAAGAACCTGGAAACCACTGACTCAGAGGCAATTTTCTGTGGCCCTGAACAACTGGCATGCTAATTCCTGATTTGCAGCCCAACCAAGAGCTGAGAAAAGATCTGTTGCTCTCAAAAACAGCCCGAATTCCTGGATCAGTGGCGTCATCATAAAGTATCTTTCTGATGTTTAATGCTATTTCTACAGCACCTCCAATATTCAGTATGTGTCTGCAAGTTGTTCAGGACACATGGGTGGAGCTTGATGGTGAAGCCTAGCATACATGCAACGCTGGGTTCAATCCTCATCCCTTCTAAATAATAAAAAAAGAAAATCTTTACTTTATATGTATTTCCTTTTCTCCTAAAATAATGGTAGAATTATTTAAAGAAAAATTAACATATAAATAACACTTTAAATAAATAATATCACATTTCAATAGCATATTTATTCAAAATTCTATCTTTAAGTCCAAGTTCAAGATAGCTATAATTGAAACCATCTAGAGGTGCTCATTTTCTTTGCCAATTAAAGAATTAAAAGGCGGGAGAGTGTTATTAAAAGAACAAAGTATTTTTCTAAGTAAGAGGAAAAGTAAACATAGAGAACAGACTCCTTTGGGAGGAGGGGATTCCAGAACTGAAAAAAATCCAAAATCCCAGTGAGACCTGAACTTTTATTGAATGGGGGAAGGAAGCTCACCCATCCATAGTCCAAGATTGGTCAACTTAAAGGAATGTGAAGGTGCTGGTTGGTCCATAATGCATTCAGTACTATGCAGGTCTCAGAAAGCCCACCAAGCCAGCCTACAAGTGGGACAACTTCACCAGGCCAGGAAGAAGGCGAAAGGGGGGGGGGGGCATCCCCTCCACCTTCTTAATTTAGAACAGTCAGTAGCAAAGGCTCTTTTTCCCTACAGCCAATGAACTGCCTAGCTCCTAGAGTGTATCATAACTAATATCATAGTCAAAGGTATTCTCTGTGAATATAAAGTGCTGCAAACTAACGAGTGAAATAACAAAGATAATAGAAATCTTGGCAAAAGATATGAACAGCTTACAAGAAAGCAAAAGTAATAAAGTGGCTTTTAAGCCTATAAAATGATATTACATTTCACTCAATTTAAGATAAATGCTTTAAAACTGCAACTAAAGATGGATGGAACTTGCATGAATAATTAATGTTAGGAAGATATATTTGTTCAACTAAAATATATAACTAAATGCAATGTTATAGAAATGCTTGTATGGGGGATAGTAATCTTCCTTTTAACCTCTGATGGTTTAGAGGTTGAATCTATGAAATAAACTGAGGAGCAAGTTAACAGGGAAAAGGGCATTGCATGCATGTGGATCAAAGCCAAAGAAACTATGAGACTCAGAGAAGAGCTATACTATGAAAGTCTTGTGTCCTGAGCTACCGAATGGATAGAGGCATGAGGTCTAGGAAATGCACGATGGAAGGACAAGGAAGGAAATACATGAAGAACCTGGTTGTACTGAGATGGATATAAAATCTCTCTGGTGTCGGTCCTCAAATGAATAGGTAGTGTCAACCTCCTATCTGCTTTCCTACAACTAGACTGCCCTGATTGATGTGACTATAAGGAGGGCATTCATTGGAAGTCCTCTATTGGAACTTCTTCTAATCAGAAAAGGAAACAATCAGAGACACCTGCCACCCCTGCACCCCCCCACACACTATACCTGAGGAGAGAAACAAGAGCAAGACATAGTGGTTTGGAGGAGAGGAAAGTTGGAAACATGGGTTCTTTTGGCCTTTTCAGGCATTTCTTTTATGAGTTCAAAACACTCAACATGTCAGTGCCACAATCCTCAGTATCAGGACAGAGAAAAAAGTGAATCTGAGGAGATGTCTCAGTGCATAAAGGCACTTTCTTTCAAAACCTGCTGAACCCGGCTTCTATTGCATAGAATCTACATGAAGCCAGATGAACAAAGTAATGCATGAGTCTGGATATCATATGCAATGGCAAGAGGCACTGAAATGCCCATTCTCTCTCTCTCTCTCTCTCTCTCTCTCTCTCTCTCTCTTTCTCTTTTTCTATCTCCCTCCTTCCCTCTCTCTTCCTTTCCTTCTTTTTCTCTCTCAACAGTAAATAATTTTTAAAAAAACTGACTGGGCCTAATGTTAAATAAATAGGGAATTTACTCATAACTAAAGAACTGGTTGACATAGAAAGAAAATAAATGAAGTCAAATTGAGCAAATAAGTATTTTTTGCTAAATTGGACAAACATATGTTTTCATATTTTCTATATATGTAAAGTGATTAACATAAATTCAATGTTTTCATGGCCAAGGGTTGAAATGATAACATGTATATTAATGGACAGAAAGAGGAGTAAATAAATATTGAGCTTAAAAACTCTTGTATTTTTATTTCATTTGAAAGAAAATATTTACAGATGAAATCACTAAGCTATTCTAAGCAAAAATGATTTTGAAATAGTTTCTAAATGTTTAGAACATTTATAGGAATAAGTATATAAGATCTCTGTGATGGTTAAGTTTTGATGTCAACTTGACTTTCAAATAAGATGGGTCTCTGAGGATGTTCACAGGAAGTCAGCCTCTCAGTAGGGGGCAGGATGTAAGGACGCTCAAAGGAGTTAAAAGTTAACATCCCTTCCTGTGTGGGCAGTGCAGGAAGGAAATTCCAGAGACTCAGGAAACCATTAAGTCTGGGATAGAATTGCAAGACCCCAAACTAGGGCTATATAAAGTTGAAAGAATTCTCTCTTTGCCCTCCTGCCTGTTTGCTGCTTTGTGTGTGTGTGCTGTAGGTGATGGATTTTTCTCTCTGCCTGGACCTGTGAAAGGGGAGCAGCCTCTTTTGCAATCTGGAACTTCCCCTTTATCTATAGCTACAAATAAATCCTTTCCTCCCAAAAACTGTGCCTGGTTTGGAGATTCATCCCAGTAGCATGTGGCTGACTATGACAATCTCTATGACTCAGATTACACAAAGTTTTAAAATATAGATCAGAAATTCTATACAGTTACAGGCTTTCATACTGTCAAGTTCTTTCTCTAATGACCAGGAACAATTATGCAAAGAGACAAGGTTGGTAATGCAAGAGATTCATTGAGCAAAAAGGTTGAACACCCTCAAGTGTCATTGCTAGCAGGTTTAGGATTTCAATGGGCATCCAAAGAAGGGGGGGAAATGATGCTTTCTGAGTAAGAGCTCAGAGAAGCAGGATTCTCAGCAGTAGCTCTCTGGGAAGCTGCAGAAAAGGGAGATCTTGGAAGAAGCAGGCATTCCTGTCTTTAGGCTAGGTATGATCTCTTGACCAGGTGAATGATGGACAGGCTCCACTGAATTAAATTTAATAAAACAGTCAAAGCAGTGGAATGTACATATGTCTGAGAACAACCTGTGATCATTATCTAGGGTGCCAAATCTACCTAAATACAAGTCACCCTGACCAGTAACAACAATGATTCAAAATTACAAGAAATACAGTCAATAAACAAGGGAAAAAAATAGTCAATAGTTGCTGACTCAGAAAAGATGCAGATCACAGGATTAGTGATATGGTAATTTAGATGTGTCTTGAGAGTGTTGAATGGAACCTCATCTCAGCACTTGGGTGGACAATAACTCAGGTATTAGGGTGTAAGAAAACTCAATGGTGACACAAAACTTCTACTGAGTCAGTGGTCTTCAATTCTTGTTTTATGGAAACAAAGAATTGAAATCCACAGAGCAGAAGTTAAAGTTTACATGTTTTTTTAGATTAGACATAGAATTTAAGAGAAGGCAGGCAGGCACAGCTCTTGTCCAAGGAGGCGAGAAGGGTTTTCAGGAAATGCAGAAATGCACCTCAAAACCGTTGAGAGCATCTTTCTGTGAACTCCATGGATAGGCATGGATAGTGTCTAGTGAGTCCAGTCCTTTCATCAGGTGTCTGGGGTCAGGATTTTTGGAAAATGGCAATCTTCCCAGAAATCTTAATATTCCAGGAAGGACCTTCTCAGAAGAGGGAAGAAGGTCTCCCCCTGGTGGGAAGAGATAAGAAAAGGCCACAACCTGAAATTTCTGATCTGCAGCAAAGAACAATGACATACCTACAGGCTTACACTTTTGGAATCCTATTACCCTGAAACCGCCTCAGCAAGTAAGTAAAATCAAGTAATACAAGTCAAAATCCTGTGTCAGTAGGACAGAGGACAATATAAAGATGATAAGGAAATAAGTGAGAGACTTGAAAATGCAATGAGTCTGGGAAGATGGCTCAGCTGATAAGAGTCTCACTGCATGAATATAAAGACCTGAGTTTGTCTCCTGGGCCCTGGCAGATGTGCTAGAGGTGAGCTATCCTTTCTTGACATATTAATGGATTTTAGTTCTTCCTGGCTTTCTCTGCCAACTGCCATCTATTAAAATCAAAATTGTGGTATATTCACACCATGGAATTCTACTCAACTGATAGGAAAAATGACATAATGAAATTTAAAGAAAAGTGGATGATTTGGAGCAGATCATACTTAGGGAACTCACACAAGAACAGAGTCAAATGCCCCATATTCTCCCTCATACGCGAGTCCGAAGTAGGTTAAGCTTAAACTCTAAACAAACCTGACGGGTGAAATGAGAGACTGTCAAAAGGAAGGAATTGGGGGAGGGATTGGAGGGTGGGAGGGACTTATATGATAAGCTAAACCAATAAAGAATCTGTAACACAAATTCCTTACTTTCATACAGTAAGTTCTTGAGGAAGAAGTGGGCATCACCTGGTAAGAGGGTCCATGAATAGAGTGGGAGGAAGCCTAACCCCAAGAAATATTGCTCAGATCTACATCTCCCTGTCCCAGTCATTGGTTACTTCTCATACTGAGCTGTTGATCAAAGATACCCAAGAGGTCCCCAAAACAATACAAGCTTCTGTCAAAGCTTTTGAATACTCACCCAGGCCAAAGGTAAGGCCTTATTATTGAATTTACCACAGAGTGTTGTCATGCAACACTGAGAAACTCTGCTAGATCCAGAAAGGTAACCAGCTCCCAGATGGTAGCACATGTAGTGCTTGAAGGCATTACATGAACTTCCAGGGGAAATTGGTCAATGATATTTGGAGAAAGCAAAGATCACTGATATACAATACAGACTGATGACACAAGAATGCTGAACACACTAGTATATGCCAGAGACCAGCAAGTCAAAAAGTGCTCATCTGTGCAATAGTGGCAATAAACCTAGGTGGGTAATCAATAGCTTGCTGATTGGCTAAGAAATCTGTTCAGTGGCAAGGAACCCTTAACTTAGATCCATGAAAAAAATCTTATGGTGACCAAGAACCTGGTCTCTAAGGGGAAATTCCCACTACCAAAGATCTACAGAGCGGCTATACCCATTAGAATCTGGCCAAATTAGGAATGTTTGTCTCAGTTTACCTATACTGATCTTGCTCTTTGATGGAGGTTCTGTTTGTATTTTTCAGAAGGCAGCAAGAACTGTGCACAACCCAATTCTACCAACTAGATATGGGATGATGGCTGACATCCAGTCAGGAGAAGATGAACCACCCCTAACCTATCACATAGGGCCCAAATGAAATCTATAAGAAAGTAGCAAGATAAACAAGAGACCTACCACCACATCAAGTCAGATAACTCATGAAAGGACAATGGAGTCAGATGCCAATGATACTCAATACAATCCAAAGCAGATGTCCAGAGACACTTAAGATCTCAACAATAAAGCAGACTTAAAACTGACCCACCATGACACAGGGAACTAAGTGGAAGAGGGCTCAGAAAGAGTGCAAGAGCCATGGTGGGGGAGAATATCTAGAGTCATTGCCCCCCTCAGCAACAACACACAAAGGAGGAAAAAAGTACAAGTTATAACCTGCTACCCCATGGACTGATCCAGTATTCCCACTGAGGATGGCCCCCAGTGGGTTGGGAACAGGGAGGAGGGAAATAGGCTACCACCACAAAATTTACTCATACAATGTATCTAATTATTAAACTTAAAGATGTTTTTCAAAAAGATCTAGCATATTACAGAGGAAGTGGCAATTAAAATCAGTGCTTCTCTCTCTGTTAACCTGACAACCAGCTCTGAGGATATTGACCTGGATACTTAGGACACTGAAAACTCATCAGAGTAGAAATCCAGATGTTGCAGAGAGCTCAGCACTAATGTAGACTTTTAACATACCCGCCAAGATTCAGGCAAAAGAAGAAACAACAGAAAGTTTATAAGAACCACACCATTGTTCTCCCCACCCTAGACTGACTGATGCATTCATAACTTCATGATGAATACCAGTAACCACTACAAAGGGCCCTCAGGAGGGGACCAGGGGAAAAGGATTACATGAATGGAATATTACCAATATATGATTTGTTCCTACAGTAAAATTTATAGTAATAATAATAAAAAAAAACTGAGTTTGATTGCCAACACCCACATACAAAGCTAGGCATGTCTGTAAACACATCCCTGATAAGCCCAGATATAGGAAGATTTCTGGGGCTCACGGGTTAGCCAGTCTAACCAAAGCCAAAAAAAAAAAAAAAAGGAGGGTGTGTGTATGGGAGGAGTTCAAGTTTTAGTGAGAAACACTGTCTCAGGGAAGGCATGCAGTACCTTCCTCTGGTGTCCACACATGTGTGCACGCAAATGGGACCTCAGTAAAGCAGATGGCAAAAACAACCTATACATGATAAGAACTCAAAAAAGAGGGAAGGGGAAGTATGGGTGTTATAATATTCCTTTCAAAGTATACCCCCAATAACCAGAAGACCTCCCTCATTCTCACTCGTTAACTCTTAAAGGTTCCACTAATTCCCAACAGTACCAGTGGCTGGGGACACAGGAACATTTGGGGGCATTTATCCAAATCATAACAAGCTGATGTGAGTTAAGTATCTTTCTCATTTCTCCTCTTGCTTCGGAGTGGGTAGAACTACTCCATTGTTCCTTAAGACAACAAGTGGAAAAAGTATACTGGAGAGAAACTTTAACCTCTGACTAACCAAATGGCCACTTTATTAAGGATGTCACAAATGTCAGGAAAGAAAGGTAAATTTTTAGTGAAAACTTCACAGGTTTATTGGGGGACACATATCTTTTTTTATTACTTGATAGCTACCAAATTGTCTTTTTGTGGAACACAAAGAAATTAAATAGCAAAACATCATTAAGTTAAACTGGAATGATCCTTAAGTAATTAAATTGTCAAAAAGCTTTTCATAGTGGTTGATTGTTTTACAGAAGGCACATACAAAAAAAACATTCTTACATTCTAGCTAGGTGGAAAAACTATATAACTTTTACTCTGGTTAAAAGCCAAAATTCAAAGAAAATAATAGAAACTATAAATTTCAATAACACCATGTTTATTACATTTCAAGATGGAAATAAAAATAGAACAAACATGTTTCTGAGATGATTCCAAGGTTTAAACTTTATTTTCTTAGAACAGATATTGTCAAATTTTACTTTTAAAAAATTTGTGAAGTATTCTGAATAAAAAATACAAAACAGTGGAAAGATAATATCATTAGCCATAGGGGAAATGAAATTTAAAGCTGTAAAGAGGTAATACAAAACCATCAGAATAACTAAAGTAGTAAGACAGTGATAGCAGCATATATTGACGACATTCTAAAGAAACCAGAACACTCGTGAATTGTTGGTGGAAATGAAGAATGATACACTCTCTGTAACATAATTCAGAAGTTTCTTGTGAAAATGAACATGTGCTAATTACATGACCAGCATTCATTTCAGCATTCCACTCAGAAAAAGAAACACGAATATTTTATGTGACATGAATAATCAATAACTGGAAAAAATGCAAAGATCCTTCAACAGGTGACAAAGTGCCATAGAACGGAAAGGAACACACTATTAGGACTTGCATGTGGAAGGATTATGGACACCCACGGAGAGAAAATATCCTGTGCTTCATAGTTCAATGGTGGCAAGAGTGGAAGAGAAAGGTAGGGAAGGAAGTTATTATATGTATTTAAAATGGTAACGCAGTGAGTTCTTTTAGTGATGCTGAATGTTGACTGTGGTGATGAGAACATAAATGTACACATGTGATGAAGGTGTAGAGAGCTAAATACAGACAGACATAATACTATGTGGTAGAACAGGAAATCAAAAGCCGGCGATTGCATTAATATCAGTTTCCAAACTATGTATTCATTGCACTTGGACTCACAGTGAGTTAGTATATAGTAGAATATTGAGTTCACTAGCAAAAATTCTGACAGAAACTTAAAGTAAATGATAGACAGGGAGGAAAAGTTAATTTTGGCTCTTGGTTTCAGGACTAACCTCATGGTGGCAGAAACATGAGTAGAAGGCTGCATACACAGCTCTCTGCAACCAGAAAGCAGAGCAATAAGAAAGGGCCTGGAGCAACGTGTACCATTCCAGGCATGCATCCGGTAACCTATTTTCCCCCCAGTAGGGCCTAAGTAATAACACTATGTGATTAACAAAACAAGTGACAAGTGTATGATTAGACAAGAATCCTCAAGAACCAATCTCCTCTCGGAAGTGCCAGGAGCTTGGGAGCAAGCTGTCAGCATACAGTCTTGAAAATGCACCTTGATAGCCAACCACAACAAGGGGATGTGTGATCATTCTATAACACCTTTTATATCTGCATAGAGATCTATTATATCAAAATAAGTTAAGCATAAAGGAAATATAGTCCTCCAAGTTAATTATCTAACACTAAAATAGACAATGTAAATATGTTGCAAGGAGTGTGTACTTTTCGTGTATATGCTAATTGCTAATCACAAATGTGTATTTTATTACTGTTTTTAGATTTAAAACATTTTATCAGGTATTTAGTATTTAATACTAAATATGCTTAGAAAAATAAATAATTGATATTTGTCAATGCCTTCCTTTTTATCAGTGTTAAATATCATTACCTGCTGTAACATTCTAAACCCAGGAATTCTTCCTCTTCTTTTTTTGTACATATATGTAGTATCTATGTGTGTATTTATGGGTCTTTGCATATGTGTGAGCATGTGTGTGTGGATGCAAATGTATGTGTACAAGTGGTGGCCAGAGCTCAATAGAGAATATCTTCCTCAGTTGCTCTGCATCTTACCTTGAGAGACAGGATTTCATAGCAAACCTACTGCTAACCCATTCAACGAGTATATCCAACCAGCAAGCCCATCAGATCTCCCTATCTCCATCTCCCCAGCACTGGGATTTTAGGCATGAATTTTTGTGTGGGTACAAGGAATTCAAACTCAGCTCTGAATGCTTACTGGGCAAGGATTTAATCTTGTGAGCCATCTCCTCAACTCTGTCCTTCCTCTTCATTAGAAAGACAAATCCTACTATTTAACTTATTTAAAGAATTATTATATGCCTCACACAAGACACTTAAACACCCTAGATAATTCTCGTCTAATAATTCTTGGGCAAAACTTCACACTTCCAAGGAAAACATAAAATTTTAAGTTTACTGTATCATATTTAATTTCATAGTCTCTTTTAAGTATCTGAGTTAGTTGTCCTTGATAAATCATACTAATTAAAACAGAGTAAGAGATAGAGTGTGGATATTCTTTAGGGAAATGTATTCCCTAGAATTGTTATTTTTAAACATTGCAAACCCTTGCTACTTGAAAAAAAAACTAAAACCTTACTTATATTTTCCTCAACATTCTATGTGCTTGTGAATTTTGCCCTATTCATGGTTCTTTCCACTGCAAGCTAACATTATAATCTAAAACCAAGTCCCTAGAACATACTGGCTTGCCATTAAAACATGTTTTCTTTTTTTTAAACCTGGGTTCAGTCATCGATGCCTTGAGTTTCAAGACTTAGTATAGGAGCTAATAATCATTTATTTTTCTGATGCATTCGGTCTGGCATCTTACATGATTTTTCCCAGTGTCAGATAAACCAACAATTCACTGAAACAAATGCAGCAGGATGGATTAACTCTAGTCCAAACACAAATAATATTTTCTAAACAACTTTCAAGTCAACAGAATATTGGCAATAGTGCAGTTCTGAGTGTCATTGTGTGGGACCCTGTTAGGAGGCACAGAGGATATAGGGTTAAAGTAATTGAGGCTGGCCTGAAACCCTGATAATCTCAAGCTTATCTGAGCTTCTGAGACCAATAGGCATTTTGGCCATCAAAGCCTCCTTCTTTTATCCTAGAAGCTCCAGCCCCCTGGCAGGCCATAGCAATCTCTGATAAGCTTAAATACTTCCAGGACTGAACTCACTGAAGCTCACATACCCCAGCTGTAATAACAAACCTGGGCAATAAAAGTTTAAAGGTCACAGTTCCTCTGCAGCCACCACCATCCAGTATGGGCCTAATGCCACTTGGAGCTGAGAAAGCGCCCTCCCAACTCATCTATGCAAACTAGGCATCCACAGGGTACTGGTCCCTGCCAATCGCTTTATGAGACATCCACAGACTGCCCTGCCCCTACCAATCCCCTTGCTGCTTATGCCCTTGCCCCTGATTTTTCCTCTGGTTTCTCCTCTATATAAATGACCTTTTATATATAATAAAATGAGTTGTCCACTGTGACTGCATCCCGAGAGTTTTTCCTCTCATAGGCTGACTGCTATTTCAAGACTTTGTTCACCCAGCTCCGTGGATGAACAGGGAGTGGATGCATGCTGCAACTCCCCAACAAAGCCATGGACCAACACCATTGATTAATGTCATGGAGCCTAGAACTCTATCTACTTTTGGCCTACATGGTGAACTGAGGAATAACAAACCAGCTTTGACAGCTGATAACTTGTAGCAGGCTTGGCAAATAACAGCAAACCATGCTGTTCCTTGATGAGTATAAATGACTGAACAGAATATCAACATCTAATAGCATTACTCCATGACCATAACAGAATGAGCCCAAATAGAACATAACTCAATCATAACAATTGTTAATATTTCTCTCCTGGCCAAACTACTGACCAGTTTCTTTAACAAAAATCATTCTAGCTCTATTTTTCATGTGATTCCCTATATTATAAATTTTTAGGCTACGCAATTATAAATTTGCCATCATTCCATACTAATTCTTAATCCAGATCATAACTTCTGTCCTTAATCTGTCTAAACAATCACTGATAGGGGGTTGGAGAGATAGATCAACAGTTAAGGTGCTTGCCTACAAAGTATAAGGACCCAGGTTTGATGCCTCAGTGCCAAAATGAAGCCAGATACACAAGGTGGTGAATGCGTCTGGAATTCATTTCAGTGGCTAGATGCCCTGGAGCACATATTCTCTCCCTATCTACCTCTCTCTCTCTCATTCTCTCTCTCTTGTTCTCTCTTTTCCTCTCTCTTTTTCTCTCATAAATTAATAAATAAAATATTTTTAAATCACTGATAGGGGCTGGAGAGATTGCCCAATGATTAAAGGCATTTGCTTTCAAAGCCTGCCAGCCCAGGGTTCAATTCCCCACTACCTATGTAACGTTAAGTGCACAAAGTGCTGCATGCACCTGAAGGTTGTTTGCAGTGGCAGGAATCCTTGGTAAGCCAATATTCTCATTCTTTCTCCACCCTCTCACTCCCACCTCCATCCCCTCTTCTCTTTCTCTCCTTGCAAATAAATAAAATATTTGAAAAAAATCATCTACATCATCATCTAACACCACCACAAGTGCACTATCCTCAGAGCACTAACAATTCCATCTTCTGCAATCAATTCTTCTATTGAAAATTCTTAAATATTCTTCTTGCTTGACTATACACATCTTCCTGATGACTTTCAACTGTTAGATTTTATATCAACACATATAATAGGAAGGCTTATTTATAAAAAGCAACTTTAACAAGTATTGGATAGACTGTAGAGTAATAGACACTTTAATGCCTTGATGATATTGGGATAAATTGGTGTAACCACAGTGGAAAACTCTTTAAAACTATCTCTTAAGCCAAGTATAAATCTATCCTAGATCCCAACAGGTGTACATTGGGCATATACCTAAGACATTAGTGAACATATATCCACTGAAACATAAGAATGGAATGTCCATAGCTATTTTTTTCATAACAGCAACAACTGGGGTCAACAGAAAAGTCTGAAAGTCAGATAACTTGCCTTCAATGAGAAAAATGAATATTAACTCAGTCATACATAAGAATATGAGTTAATCAGAAAAACATCATGTCTTCCTCTTCCTTCCTTCCTTCCTTCATTCTTTCTCTTTCTTTTTTCTTCTTTCTTTAATTTTTTTCTTTCTTTACTGCTGAGAAATAGATTCAAGATCATATGCCTGATAATTGAGTCTTGTTCTATATCTAAGCTACATCCCACAAAATATACATGAAGCAAAGAAACTAAAGTACACATACTAAATAGAATTCTGAAAACAGAAGTTTCTTCCAAAAGGTAGAAAATATTATTTATGAATATTAGAGATAGTTTTCCACTGTGAAATTTGTCTTACAAGATGTGCCCATGTAAACATTTTTGTTGTCAATCCATATCTAGAAAAGTTAGAAAAACACTTAATTCAAACTTGTCATAATGCAGAACAAGGGAAAACTATCTACAGAGTGGAAGAATCATTCTACTGCCTAGGCTTTGATTTTAAAAACTCTGAAGTGTTTAATGAGAAAGTTATTGTGTGCTACACTTCCTATAAAGACGGTTGGCAGAACAATCACCTTTTGTAAGGAAAACATTTTGTGATGCTAAATAATAATTTAGTATTACTTTAGTGAATCAAAAAAGAACGAGTCAAAAAATGCAAGTATTCTAGTTAGGGTAACAGTGCCCTAAAGGCCAATAAGTTAGAAACTTGGAGATCAAGCTGTGATCAATATGGAATAATGGAATGTTCTGGAGGTTAGGACCATAAGGAAGAAGTAATGGCAGTGGTCAAAGGCACTTAAAAGGGAGTAAGTCGGGACCTTCAGTTCCTCCCTGTGTATTTTTCAGCTGCCACGAGGTAAATTTCTCTGCCCTCAGATCCCACAATTATGCCTGCTTCTATGATGCCCTGAGCTCCACTGTGGTGCCTCTCTATGATGCCCTAAGCTCCTGATATGATTCCTGCCTCGCTGATATCCAACAAGGTCTGAATTCTCTAAAACTGAAAGCCAAATATTTTTCCACCTTTTTTGTTTGTTTGTTTCTCTGAGGTAGGTCTCACTCTAGCTCAGGCTGACCTGGAACTCATTCTGTAGTCCCAGTCTGACTTCAAACTCCAAGCAATCCTCCTACCTCTGGATTTGATGTGCTGGAGTTAATAGTGTGAAGCACCATGCCAGTTTGGTTTCCCTTTTTTAAGTAGATTATCTTGGATATTTTCTCATAATGACGGAAACTTACACAGTCTTAAAGAGTTAAATTTCTATAGATACTGATATGATTCAAGCTTAACATGAAAAGAAATTTATCTCTTCCACAGAATATTTTTAAATCATCATTTTTGTTTAAAACTATAATAATAGGCATATGCATTTAAACAGAATCTAGAAGTGTAAATAATTTCTATTGACTAAAATGATTTTATACCTTGTAAAATAAGTAGAGATTGAAATATGATCACTCTACTAAAATTTTAATCAAATTTCTGTTAAAGGAAAAATCTTTTCTAAATGTGGAAATCAAAGTAATACTTATTAGTACTGATTAGATTAAATCCTTAATTAAATCTCAGCTTCTCATAATAAAAATGTTAAATATCATTAAAATTTTATGCTACTAGTAATTACTAAAAATATAATTCCATTTTTGACAATCTTGTAAAAATCTCATGCCAACATAACACTTGTTTCAGACTCCATAGTATTACATTATATAAATTTTGGAAAAAGATAAATTTGGAAATTATTTATCATTTCATAATAAATTATCTTTCTCTTTCAATAGGAAACAAATAAAGTAAAGCCTTTTTATCCAATTCTCCCATTAAAAAATCTGACACAAATCCTGAGTCTGAAGAGTATGTTTATACATTCATCAGCTTATTTTTCCCACAACTCTCTCCTCACTCTTGTCCAATAACAAGAACAGAAACAGAACATTTCACAAAAGAGAGAGTTCTCCAAGGCAATGCAGAACTAACCTCAACAAAAGATAATCTCTATAAATTACAGGAGTATATTCAGATTTGGATCTACTAACTTAAAATAGCAATTTATGATTCTATTTTAGATATAATTTTTTATGGAAATGGTTTTTGAATGCACTATTAAATTCATCAATGACAGTTTTGTAGTCATTAAACAAATATTCCATAAGCTTCATACATTTCAGTTCATATTCTTTCCTCCCCTTTTTGGAGGCAGCATCCTGACCCTCTGAGCAGGCATAGCCAAGAACTTGTGGTCCATATGCCTCTTCCAAGATTTGGTCTCAGCATGGCCACTGTGCTTATGAGGAAAATGGTGGCATCTGTCGTGATCCTGCTCCTGCATTTGAGTTCTGTCATGGAGAAGTTTGAAGTCTCACTCATGTTCCTTTGCAGGCCCTTTGAGGTGCCAAACCCTGGCAGAAGTGAAGAACTGTTTATTTCAATGATCCCAGTGACTCAAAGCACTGAACACATTACATATGCATTACATAATGTGCCAATCAATATTAAGAAGTGTCTATTTGTATCCAAAAGTTTTTTTTCTTCCCATGATTCCTGTACAGTAACCTGTAATGAACTATTTGTTTCTAAATTATTCAGAGTTTCTCTCAGAAGGAAAGGCATGCTTTGCCAGCTCCATGGATAATGATAAGTTATTTTTACCTCATTGTGTGATGATGAAAAAATAAGCTCATAGTAGAGGCTGTTGAAATAAACCAGGGTTGCTGAGCTAAGGCAGAGGGTCTTATATTAAATCTGACTTACACTTTGAAATATTATTTCAAAGACATAAGCAAGGTAGAAACACATACAAAGAAAAATGACTAAGTCACCCCTTGTGACTCCTTGAGATTTTCCTTCCCATAGAAGTGCAAGTCTCAATAAAGAGATGGTAAAATATGAACAATGAAAAATAAAAATATACCCTTTCAAGTTATGCACTCAGGAAAATGATAGCTATCAAAGTATTTTTGATCAAACTTTCCATTTCATAACTTCCCTCAGCTCTGGGAAACCTTCCTCAATGGTGTTTGATATTCTCTCATGACCTAAGTAATATTGAAGGCTTCTATGAAATGTTAAGTTTCTTAGTCATGTTTTGAGATAGATAATGTTTTGTTGGGGTGGGAGTGTGGGGAACATCCCTAATCAAAAATGTGATTTTTCTTTAAAGTTGAGAAGTAAGGAGTACTTGAAATAAAAAGAGTGAAGAAAGTAATTAGAAAGATAGCCTAAAGGACCTAAACCTACAATCCAAGTGAAAGAATTATTAGTGAAGTTATGATGACAAAATGTAAAAAAAATTTCACTTGCTATAATAAAGTGCACATTATGCTATTGTCTACCTGTGAATTAGTTTTAATGAAAGATTTGTTTGGTTTTCTTTTTTATGGAGAGAATATTTTAGGTTTAATTTTAAAAATGAAATAAAACCAAACAAATTGATACATTTCCATCCAGTTACTTAGAAGGTGTCATAGTCAGCCACAGGCCACTGGGATGCATCTCCAAACCAGGCACAGTTTGGGGAGGAAAGTATTTATTAAAGTAACAGATCCAGGGGAAGTTCAATAATGAAGAAAAAGGCTTTCACAGATCCAAGCAGAGAGAGAAACCTATCACCTCCTACCAGCACACTCCATCATAGTTTACAGCATTGATTTTAGACACGTGTTGCCAAAGTCAATAATCGATGCACAACGGCCAAAATGCCAGGAGAAAAATTAAATATTAAAAGGTATAATTTTGTAAGATATGGTTGAGCCTTTGTGGGACATATACAATTGCAATTATTTCCCCTCTTTGCCCCACCAAGAACCAATATTCATCCATAGGGCATAATATCCTAATGAAGGACAACTCACCCATACCTGTCTATGAGTTTGTCATACTGTCTCCATTACTAGCTCTGCTGCTGTAGACATGTTTCCAAGGTGATGACGTCCCATATTCCTGCCTACTCGGGACTTGATCATCTCCATGATTCTAAATAGCATACACAATAAATAAATATGGAAGTAGCTGACTCATACATCCAAATCATATAATTTCAGCCACTCTTGTGTAGTCATAAAAGAATAATAATAAACTACTTAATTGGTTGCTGCTACATAGTTTTGTGTGCATACTTTACACAGAAATGTCAATGGAAGATAGTCCCAAATCATATAAATGTGTATATGGGGAAAATACTGGATGATAGTCACATTTTTAAAATCCATGTCAATATTTGCTTCTATTTTAGAATTGTTTGACCTCATTCTTAAATATATTAACATTTTCTTTGAGAAAAAGCTGAATCATGGATTACATAGCTCAGAGTTGTCTAAAAGCTTACAAATTACTTCACAAAATTAGGCTAAACTCAGATAATCCTAAATCTTAATAGTGAATGAGTATCTAAAGGAAATTACTGTTTAGAGAAAGTTCTTTTCATGAATAATGCTACGATTGGAAAAGGGGAAAATTCAATTAGTTAATAATCACTAACTTTGCCTGCTTTATTTCTCAACCTTTGGGAAAAAAATCAGATAATCAAAATATATTTTTAAATGGAAACATCCAAGAAAATTGTCTCTGAATATATTTTTCTTAATTACCCAAGTGTCTATTGTGTGATTAAAAACACAGATTTTCTTCATGAATTAATATTTGTAAGTAATCCTCAAAAATCCCAGCTGGAAGAGAAATAGTCTTATTATCAAATTTAGTAAAGTACAGAGGAAGACACAAGTGGCAATTTGCTGATCACATGAAGGATGCATTTGGCAGGGCCTGAAAGGAGTAAACCCGCTCTGGAGCTTCCAGGCTCCCCAGAGTGACTGCCACACTCTCGGGGCCATAATAGACACATTCTACCTACTAATCACATCTCAAGACATCTTTGTAGTCCTCAGAATAGCTAATGAGTAGTTGTCTAGCTCTGCCACTGATTGAAATCATGTAGGACACTGTTAAATAAGGGGAAAACATTCCACGCAAGGGCAATTTGGCTTCCATTCAGGAAGGCAGGCTTTCTAAATCTCTTTTTCTTCCCACTTTGCAGCGTTAGCTCTGCAGCCTAATGTTCTGAAAACCTGCATTATGTTTTGTGAAAAGCAAGAGGGCTTTTTTGTATTTGAATGGTTTGTCACTCTTAAATTTCTAATACTTTCTATCTAGTTATTCTTCCATCGTACGCCTCTCAAATGCAAGATCCACTAAGTTTCAACTGTCTCTGAATAGCACCGAGCATAATGCCATTTGCAAATAAGTGTTTCAAATGCTCTGAATGAGAGAATGATGATCTTGACCTGGGATCTCAGTAAAGAACTGAATTTTTTTAAGTAACACAAAATATGAGTTTGGAACAGACTAATTTTTATCTCTAAATGCTAAGTGTTTTGCTTAAAAGATCCATAATGAGTAGAGTGGAAAATTCTTCATAATAATTTGCATGGTGCTTCTTCACTCAATTTTAAATAAAGATGGGTCCAGTAGGAATCAGTTCTCTGCATGTTGAGGAATCAGAAGTTGGTCAAGGTTTTGCATATAATCAGTGCAGGTTTTAGAACATTAAAAATAGGCATTTATCTTATTTATCTTTTCAACTTGTTTTAAATTCATGAATATGCTCTATAATTATGACAGTATCTAAATTTGTAATTGTTTTGTTTTGTTTTGTTTTTGGAATAGGGTCTCACTCTAGCCCAGACTCACCTGGAACTCACTTCTGTAGTTTCAGTTTGGCCTCGAACTCATAGCACAACAATCCTCCTACTTCTGCCTCTCAAGTGCTAGAATTAAAGGCATGTGCCACCATGCCCGACTCATTTTTAAAACTTTAAGAAGTGAATATTTAAATCTGCTTTTCGACATGACTGACTATTTTTTATTGGCCAAAACCAATGCTTTCCAAGTTAAAAAAAAAAAAGGATAAAGTGTGGTCACTATGGTTATAATTGAGTGTCTTAGGGAAGGTCATTCTACTTTGCTCAAATTTTGAGAATGTTTCCTCATATGTTATAAAACTATTTCTCCTTCTTACTAGCCCCTATTTAAACCTTTCTCGTTTTTCTTGTTTGTGTTTGTTATTTTATATGCATGGGTAATTGTTTTATATATTTGAAACCACATTTGTGATTCATCTTTCAATTCTACTTTCATCATTCCTTATTTTCCTTTTTGTTTATATAGTACTTTCTTAGAAATGTTTAACTTTATATTTCATGTTTAAACAAATAAAAGTTACAGGATTTATATTTGTTTCTCATTTCTGTATTAATAATTGCTTATTATTTAAATATGCTGCACATTTCACTGTTACTTTTTTAAGGGTCTGGATATCAAACTCAGGACATTATGCCTGTTACACTAGAGACTTGGAATCAAGGTACATCGCAGCACCAAATCATTGTTTTATAAATGCCTCAGAATATTGCTATTTCACTTAGAATATGTTTTTAAGTTTCCATAGAGCATATTCCTGAATTTATTTCTTTTGTTTCAATTTCCAATTACATAAAAAGCAAATTTATAACTAGCTTCACAATGATTTTGTAATTTAACACAATCAAAATATAGGAAAGTACCCAGGCTGCATGAACTAAGTGGTGTTCTTTTTCACAGGTTATAGATTCTGTTCTCTGCTTGATCATCAGCACCTGATGTTGGTAGAAATAGACTAACTGGAGCCCTCAGACATTGACGGTGGAGTATAAAATGGTTTAACTACAAACCAAAAGTTTGTTGTATTTCATAGGTTAAATATGCTGTTATTATCAAGTGAAGTAATTCTGTTTATGAACTCTTATACAACATAGATGAAAAAACATATCCAAATAAAATATCAATTCTTTATAGTTGCTGCATTCATAATAGAAAAAAAACTGCAAGCAAGTCATATATCAATTAACAGAATGCATAAGAAGTTATGGTATAAACATACTGTATAGTATAGAGTATTATTCAGAAATAAAATGTTACTATGCAAGCAACAAAATATGAATGAGAAAGGCAAAGATAGAAGGCTACATAATATATTATGCAATATATTTAATGTGTTATATATACGATTTATTGTTAGTATAAATGGATATAGCTTGGATTAAATAAGCTTAGTATATTCAGAGAATCACAAGGTAACTTAGGCATGAAAACAGCTCTATGTTGATTAAGAACAATTATGCAAACTTTAAACTCACCCACCATGACTCATAGAAATTGCAGGAGAGGGGGCAGAAGGAATGTAAGAGCCTTGGGGGAGCAGAGAATATCTAATGCATAAAAGGGAATGTCATCCTGGTTTAAATGGTTTTCTCTGATAACTTATGATACTGAGAGTATCGTTTTGTTAATATATATAATTTTATTCCACTAAAAAGGTTAAAAAAGGAGGCACTAACATAGGACATATATTTGTCAAAACTCTCAAAACAACATATTTTAAATAGATGCATTTATCTCTACATATCACACTGGATCATATTTTCCTTTCATAACACTATAAATGACATTACACTTTTTAGTGAAAAGAAATGTGAGACCCACATGTTTGTCTTCCATTTCAGATGATCAAATTCTCCTAGATCTTTTCAGCATCCCTTATCTTTTCAGTATAATCCATATTTCAGAACATATCATAATAACTATGCTTCATCATTGTTTTTCTAACCCTTTTGATTTGCCTTCTTTTGCATAAGTGTCAGTTACTTCTGGCTGCTTTGTTTGTTTGTTTGTTTGTTTTGAGACATCTTACTATGTAACCTAGGCAGGTCTTGAGTGTTGGGATTATAGACATGACCCCCCACCTAGCTGCAGCATAGTCTTCACAAATCTCAATTATGCTTATATACTTCACTCATTTTTCTGAATTTTACCTCTACTGACATTTCTGAAGTAATGTCAACCTCTTTTCGTTTCTACTATTTTTTCAAATATTATTCATGATACCACTCTGTCTGATAAAGATTTTGCCTCATCATTGTTTATTGCTTTTCTTTTGCTGATAATTTCATTTTTATGAAAAATTTCCACTCCTGCTGTGTTTTATTTCATCGTATTTCAACTCTAAATATATCTATTATAAAAGTTTACATTTAATCTCTGAGGTTATTCATAATATATTTCAAATAACATTTCTGATGTACTTTAGCAACACATTCTAAATGCCTATTTCTGTGCTTTATCTATTGCTTACTATATTAATTTCATCATTTTCTTAAAGTTATTTAAAGAAACATTCTATTTGAATACTTTCATTACTTTATTTGCACTTAATTGATTCCATTGATATCTAGTACTTCCCTTTGACAAAGGAGACTTGGAACCTTTGGCCTTACAAGTGGGTACTACCATAATTTGAAAGTTCAGTTGAAAGACTATTGTTGGTTTATAATCATATCTGAAATTTTCTGTTCTTAGGAACAGAAAAATGGCATGCTACATGAATGGAGCAGTGTCAATTTGGGGTGTGTGTGTGTGTGTGTGTGTGTGTGTGTGTGTGTGTGTCTGTGTCTGTGTCTGTGTCTGTGTCTGTGTCTGTGTCTGTTTCTGTGTTTCTTCATCCATTGTCACCACATTTTACTTGGATATTCATCTTGGTCCTCTGGCTACACATATTTTGGAGTTGTTTCTTTGTTTTCTGTGATGTTCAAGGGTTTCCTGCATCAGTGACTGTGTTTGCTATGGTTCATATTCCTATGTCTCTTTTTACTCCTACATCTTCCCCCAGCTTTTAGTATTTTCTCTGGCAATTTGCTAATACCCAGCTCTTAAACCTGTTTCTTACTTTTTTCTCATTTGTATCTTTACATGTATCATTTGTAGTCCTTTCTAAGTCACATTTCAGAAAAACAAATTTTTGATTGTGAGATCTGGAAGTTAGTTGCCAAATCTTACAATTCAGTCTAAATTTCACTTTCTGGCAGATTATCTTCAAAGTTATTCTCATATTCCAAATTTTGTCAGGTAAAGAGATTCAAGTAAAATACATGTCCTCTGCTATCTTTACTAAAAGCTTTGAGTTATGACTCTAAGAAATTATAATTTCATTGAAATAAAAAATAAGAAAATTATGATGTTCAGAGCATTTTAACAAAGATGTAATTCTGTTCGTTCATGTAGCCGGATTTGCCTTTATTTTTCCTACAGTAATTTTATTTTTCATTCCTTGAAGGTTACTTTATAAATATGAACAACTCTTTGATGAAGAAAAGTCACATATAACCAACAAGAAAAAGACAGATTAAAGATGATGCAACTGGAGGGGCGGGTATTGGAGGAAATCTGAAGAACAGAGAGCTAAGATTGTTTAGAATAAGCTTAATGTTGACTGGCATGCTTTTGAACCGTATTTGTTAATAAGGATAAAGGAGGCAGACACCAAGCAGATGGTGAATTGAACAGGGGAACCTTGGTTATGGAAAGGAACTGAGAAAGTGAATAAAAGCAAGCACAAAGCCACCTTCAGACACAGATAAGCCAGCAGCTGCTGTAATAGCAACATCACCGAGGAGAGGGCCCCAGCTTAGTACACTTACAGAAAAGAGTAACTCTTGCCAGTTACTAGGTAGCCATTATTTCATCTCAATTAATAAATGCTTTTGACACAATAGTGCAAATACCAAAGTCATTAAACATTGAGCAGAACATATGGTTCCCTGAAAACAACGATTTTAGGGTCTAGTAAGCAAAAATTCAGAAATTTCAAGGCAATCTAAAAGTGATGAGAAAAGAATTGGTAAAACCATTTAAATCAAAGATAAAATACATAAACTGTTTTCTATAACGTAATCATGTGCCACATAACAACAACAATGCTCAGGTCAACAAGAGGCAGCTATACAGAACTGAAAAATTCCTACTGCCTCCCAAAGTGTTTCCCATCATGACATCATAGCAAACTCAGTGATCCTATAGATGTGTGTAGAGGGCACAGAGCCCACAGGGTGGAATCTGTTTGGGAAGGACTTTGGAGAATTATAACAATAATCATGATTGGACTCCAATCAAGAAAAGGAAGATTTTGAAACTCTGGAAGGCAGAAACAGAAGTATTGGAAATACTCTGTTTGGCAGAGTAAGTTTACTGTTCATCCTGGAAGTATGCGCCGTCAAAGTGACCCACGAAGAACACAGGGTGAGGAAGAGGTCCATGAAAATTTTGTCTTCACCTACATTAAGGTGTTTAAGTAATATGTAAGCAACAAGGATAACAAAATATAAGTTAAAGCTATGGGATGTGTTGTTTACTGGCAAACTCTAAATTTAAATTAATACTGGGTGCCTAAACCCAACAAAGGACAGTCAATCCGACTGTTAATTTAGAACGAGTCTTTGAGCATGACTAGCTTCCTGTGTCCTTGGTTTGATAACTGACATCGATTCTAAATAGTCAAAGGTTGAACTGATATTTATCTGAAAGAACATAATAATATTCTTCCTATTTTTTGTGTAAATAAATGTTTGGTATTACTTAAACACACCATGAGTGTCAGTAATACCCAAAGATGAGTTATTGCTAAAGGACACTTTTGGATTTGGATTAAGTACTGCTAACATTTTATGTATATACCATCTCTGTTACAATAGGTTAGGATACATTCTGAGAGCTACATTAGAATCTTTTGTTATTGCACAGTGTCATAGAGTATACTTACAAAATCAAGTGGCATAGGGCAGTCACTTCATACATCTTCTAGTCCAAAAAAAGAAAACACATTGAAGCATAGGGTATCCATGGCTGCTGTTAATAAGGTGTGCTGTATACTGTTTTATAGTATATATGTAGAATTAGAATATGATAAAGATTGGAGATGGAAAAATGAATTACATAATCTCAGTTCTCAAGTGGTCCAAGACTTAACAAACAAAGTCATGATTTTTTGGAATAGGGAAAAGTTTTATGTGCGAGAAATAAGAAAATTAAATTCATTCTGCAGGAGTCATGCAAAGAGGTTTTCATTTTAAGTCTTTGAAAATATATTGAGTCATCAGTCAAAACCATATCTGTTTATTGCCTATAATTTTCTTCCTTTTGTATGTATTTTTTGTCTAATATCTCATTGCGTTTGAAGAACAAACTTCTTGTTGGAGGAATGATTTTAATTGTTATCTTTGGTGAAGCTTTCTTTGAAACTGTAAGGAAGAAATTAAGGTTTTTTGATTTTAAATCAAAGAATGATTATATATACTTCATTCTTTTCTTGTGAAACAAAATGAAAATATACAAATGGAATCTATAAAGACCTATACCATGGAAAGCATAATTGAGTGCCTATTCTTTGTGTTGGGGTTTGAATGGGAAAATTTCTCACAGCCTCAGGTGTTCAATGCTGGGTACCCAGCTGGTGGTGCTATCCTGGTGGAGACCTGGTAGGTTGGGCCCAGCTGGAGAAAGAAGGTCCCAGAAGGCAAGCCTTTGAGGGTTCTTCCTGGTCTGTGGTCCCTTCCTCATTTCTCTGTCCCCTGTCTACCTGGAACTATAGAACCTTTTTTCTTCCTCTTCATCTTCCTCCTCTTCTTTCTCCTTTTCCTCTTCTTCTTCCTCCTCTCTTCCCCTTCTTCCTCCTCCACACACACACAAACACACACAAACACACACACACACACACACACACACACACACACACACACACACACACTGAAGACCAATCTAAGACACAAATAATTATTCTGAGACTACCACATCTGGAAATACTATAAACCAGAAAAATTCCTCAAAAATAATCTCTTGGGAAGTCCTTTTCAATGGAGTTCTGGAAATGAAGGCTAGATGTCTGCTTGATCACCACCATAGCATATGACCACATCTTTCATTTAGATTCTGAAGAACATCACCAGGAGAATAAAAATTTTATTTTTAAATAAAATTTTAAAAAATTCTAGATTTTCTATTTTGGCAAAATGCTGAGGGGGCTTTCATCTTCAGAGGGGTAACTTTTCCTTTGGTGCTTTCATAATAGTTCCAAATATAGGTATTCTTACCAAAGAAGAAAGTAAAAGATATGAGAGAGTGAGAATACATTTCTTTATAAATATGTTTCTCACAAACATATTTCACTCTACCAAATTCCCTAGCAGAAGGATCCATGGCACACTTGACCACTTCCCCTTACATTCGTTTTTCAACATGTTTAAAAAAGAAACATTCTAACATAAAAATTTTATGCATCAACATTCATGTCTTTTCAATCAAAAGGTGTGAAGTAGTGCAAGTTTTACTTTTTTGAGGAAAGAATCAAGATACATTAGCTTAGGTCCTAGGCTCGATGGAATGGATGGGGTAATGTTTTGTTTATCCTTCCTTCCTTCTTTCTTTCCTTCCTTCCTTCGTTTTCTCATTCTCTTACTTTCTTCCCCTCCCTTCTTTCTTCTTTCTTGTTTGTGGCAGGGTCTTGCTATGCTACCTATATTCCATGTTGGCCTCCAACTTTCTTTTCTGGCATGATAGACTAAAACCATGAGCCAAAACAAATCTTTTCTCCCTTAAGTTGTTTAGCTCAGATTTTTTTTTACAGCAGTATAAAAATCTGAATTATATAAAGAGGAAATAAAAATATCTAGTTAAAAAAGAATCAGTGAGCTATGTCTTGCCATGAACAGTACTTATACAACCAGCCAATGGTACTGCTTAAGACACAAGACTTAACTATATGATCAGGATAAGGTATTGTTATCAATCTTCAAAGCAGATAACAGGAATTAAGTAAAATGTAGAAGTAAACTTTAATGTAAAGTTGTGGGAAATAGAATCTCAATATCTCATCTCAAATATCTCCATAAAATTCTAGAGAGAAATCAGTTTAATTATTGAGTAAGCATTAAGCCAGAATATGATGCATACCACACACAATCTGCTAAGGAATTCTTCCAAAGACAGAAGAAATCTCACCTTTTATACAGCCAAGTGATACACCCTATTACACACATGTATTCAAGTAGGAGGGTTGACAGCACCCTTAGTCACACATGGTGATACTGCATGGCATTTTCCCTCCGGGTATAATATGACTGCCATCCTGATGTAGAGAATTCCTGGAGCAGTAACCATGGTAAACTATTTGTGCAGAACACCACCGTGTATCCAGGTCTGTGGCAATGTAGCTATTGCTGCTCTCTAGTACAATGAGGTAGGGAGGGGTCACAGGACCCTCAGCTGGGGTTCCACCCATTACTCCTTCCTGTTCCCCACCCCAGTTACAAATAGAACTTGCAGGATGGTAAACCATCTAGAAAGTTGGTTGACTATCTAGGGACACCATGATGGAATTTCCATTAGGACCTCATCCAAAATGGGATGGGTTTTGTGGTGATACAGCTATTTGGGGGTCACCTATGCCCTTGTAAGTAACTCTGGGTTCCTGCTCTGTAAGTAAGCCCAGTGAGCTCATTGATGCACCAGTGTGAACAGTAGTGGCATCTAGCCTTGGCTTGCCCTTGGTGCTCGCTCTGTGGTAAATGGGTGTCTGTTCGATTCTCCCCAGGAACAGTCAATGCAGCCCTCATCCTATCCTCATCTCCTTGACAACAGATTATTTTGCAGCTTGGAGCAAGACATCCGTTGCAGTCCCTACCCTCTCACAGAAGCCAGGAGATATGAACACTGCTTTGCTTGGTGTTCTCATCTGCAAAGGATGAATCCCAGGTCCTTGAGAAAGACATTCTTAGGAAATCAAGCTGGCCAAAAGCCTGCCTAGTATTCAAAGAGGAATTATGCATATTTTAGTGAGAGGAGAAATATCAATTGGTCAGTAAATACATTGAGCTTTGAGTTAAAGGAAAGACAGGAAGAAATAAACATGTCATTTTTATTTTTTATTTGTCCTTTTAGGGGATAATTTTGTTGATAGTTTCTCCTACAAATTGTGCAGCCAGGGATGTAATTCTGAAATGGCGGAATATAAAATAAAGATGGTTAGATATACTTTTGCAGACAGAAGATAAACTAGGAATCTAAAATAAAAATAAATATAATAAGGAAGAAAATTGAAAGTATATATGAACAAGCTAAATTTTCATTTTATGAAGCTAATAGACAAATGAAGAAAAAAACACAAGGACCTCATATTTAGAACTATTTTGGAAACTGAAAGTAAAAACAGTTAATAGATTTAGGTATGGTTGGTATCAGAAAGAAAAACTTGACTGAGTGCTGTTGCTTATATATTGTGAAAAAAGAAAGTATGCCACATTTTTTCAGTGGTCCCACCAAGGTATATTAAACATGAGAAAAGAAAAGAAATGACAAGTAAATAATTCAATGGCATTACATGAATTTTAAAATATTGTTTTTATTTATTTAAGACAGTGAAAGAGACAGAGAGAAAGAATTGGCACACTAGAGTCTCCAGCAATTGCAAACAAACTCCAAACACATGTTCCATCTTGTGCATCTGACTTAACGTGGGGACTGGGGAATCGAACTCAGGACCTTCTGCTTTATGGGCAAGCACCTTAACTGCTGAGCCATCTTTCAGGCCCCATTACATGAATTTTATAAACAAAATTTTAACAACCTTTGTTTATCTCTTTTTCTCAAGATGAAACATATATACAAGTGCACATGTATTTGTATGTATATAAATAATGTGAAATATGTGTACATCTATCTATAGCCATCTCTAATTAAAGAACAATTAAAAATAAAGAATACATTTTAAAACAAATCAAGAGAGCACTGAATACAAGATAATATAAACCCCTCCAGGCCACACCCAAAATTTACAAAATCCTCCATTGTGCTCTCTTCAAAAACTCTGGTTTGTGTGCTAGAAAGATGGCTCGGCAGTTAAAGCGCCTGCCTGGAAAGAAGCCCGATGACCCAGGTTTGATTCTCCAGTATGTACATAAAGCCAGATGCACAGAGGGGTGCATGCATCTGGAGTTTGTTGAGTGACTGGAGGCCTTGCTGCCCCCCATTCTCTCTGTCTGTGTCTCCTCTATCTCTCTCTCTCTGCTTGCAAATAAATAAATAAAAATTTTAAAAAATTCTGGCTTGTATTTTACTTCTTTTTATTCTTTATTGATGCACATACTTAGTTTTCATTGTCTCTCTCTCTCCTTTCTTCTCTGCCCCATCTCCCTGCCATATTCCTGTGCTTCCCCCTTTGCCTTTCATATCACTTAAGATCTACCCGCTCTAAGCTTCTCCCTTCAAGCCTTTTTCTTTCCCTTTTCCGAGATGAGTGTGTTACTAGAAATGGTTTATGATTTAGAAGTGGATATCTTTTTAAATATTTTATTTGTTCATTTTCAAGCAGAGAAAGAGAGAGAGAGAGAACACCAGGGCCACCACCTTGGGGGTCTGTCTTATGTGGGACCTGGGTAATAGAACCTGGGGCCTTAGGCACTGGAGGCAAGTGCCTTAACTGCTGAGCCATCTCTCCAGCCCTTGAAGTGGATCTCTTGGTCTCTGTCCTGTCCCCAAGCACACAGTCTGTTG
This sequence comes from Zapus hudsonius, assembly GCA_004024765.1. NCBI lineage: Eukaryota > Metazoa > Chordata > Mammalia > Rodentia > Dipodidae > Zapus > Zapus hudsonius. The sequence continues at coordinate 75,322 of PVHP010000630.1, forward strand.
GCCTTTCCTGGGATGGAGACACTCTCATGGCATTTGATTCCTGAGTTGCAGGGATCAAGGAAAAAGAGTGTAACAAGTTACAGAAGCATCTCCTCTTGTTTCCTGAGGCACTGTAGTCAAAGCCGGGGTTTCCTACTATTTAGGAATGAACTATGGAAAAGATCTGTGGGGATATTTCTTATGTACCTTACACTAACTTTTTTGAGACTATTGTTGTGTGATGCTAAATTACTTACTTGAAACTTAACACTGAAGTTAATCTTGTAACCATGTAATCCACCTGCTTAAAACAATGTGACTAGGTTTCCTCTGCCTTGATGTAACTTTGGCCTGAACAGCAGAGGTTACTAATATTGATAAGCAATATTTAAAGATGGTGACTGGTCTTAAGCGATGTTCTTTGCCAAATTTCATCAGTGGCCTGGTTGAAATTGACCCAAAGCAAACATGTATATTTATGCTGACCATAGCATTAAAGACAACAAGGTCAATGGCAAAACTGACATAAATCTATTGAAGATTATAGCTGGGTTTAAATGTGTTTTCTGGGAGCTAGAGAGATGGCTTAGCAGTTAAGGCATTTGCCTGCAAAGCAGAAGGACCAGAGTTCAAATACCCAGGACTCACATAAAGCCAGATGCACAGGGTGGCACATGTGTCTGGAGTTTGCAGTGGCTGGAAACCCTGGTGTGCTCTCTCTCTCTCTCTCTCTCTCTCTCTCTCTCTCTCTCTCTCTCTCTCTCTCTCTCTCTCTCTCTCTCCTCTTTCTCTCTCCTCTCTCTCTTTCCTCTCCTCTCTCTCTCTTTTTCTCTCTCTCACACATACTCTCTCAAATTCAAAATAAATTATTTTTTAAAAATAAAAATAAATGTGTGTTCTGGATCAGCAGAGTCTGATAGGATATACTCCTCCATTCCTTCCTTTAACAAAAGTTTAAGTATTATTCAAAGGCAATAGTTCCTTACGCTTGGCTTAGGCAATGTTCTACTTGTTCACATATAAGCATTTTTTTGGCTGATCAATGAAAATGGCAATGAGTGACTGTGTGCAGAAACTCTCACCCCAGTAAAGTCCAAGCACTGGTGACAGCTAATGTGGTGGTTCACCTTTGGTTTAAGAAAACTTCAAGGGTCAGTTTCCTTTTTCCTCAGGCTGCTGCTAGAGGCAGCTCTCCTGCTCTTTGATGAAAGACCCCAAGGGTCTTTCTCCTGGAAGTAATTTGCCCATACTTGGGTACCTCAGTGGATTAGTACCTGTCATTCAGGGCTATGTCCCCCAGTTTGGCTCCAGCATTATTAGTAGTGCTGGCCTAGAGTTGAAAGATGACACTTGATTATTTTACTCTTTTAAGTTTTGAACTTAATATTAAATTTAATCATGCTTGAAAGTGAACTCTTGATGTCTAACCAAGAAAATTCGTCCTCAGTAACTGGCTCCTTATTCCCTCTGGTTGCTCCAGCTAAGACTCTCAGACATCTTGGTTCTTCACTTTCCACCTAGTGTGCAGCCACTGGCTGGCAAGCAGCTGATGTTGGATCTCATCTCATCACCGCCCCTCCCCATACATCACCATACACAGGCTCTTTCTTGGATCACTGTATTAGGCTTCCTTTTATTGATATTTTTTTGTCTTTGTTGTTTTGGTCTGCTTAATTTTTCCTGAGTCAGAGTCTTCCAGTGGTCCATACTCAACAGCCTTCTCAATCACCTCTTTCCCAACCCTTCCCTCCACACTCTCAACCCAGCAGTGTGAACAGTTTTAAATAATTCAGAATCTGCTCTTGCAACACTCAAAATGCTCCATTTCATTCAGATTCAGTCTAAATCCCTTTCCACAGCTCATAAACCTCCTCCACCTCCCTGATGCAGTCTGGTACCATTCTCCTCACCGCCCTCAGCACAACAAACTCACCTGAAAACAAGGGAAGCAAGCCCTCACCCTCTCTCTGCCTGTGCCTTCTCTCAACCTTGGAGTTTGCATTTCCTCTCTAGTTCCCCTTTGCCAATGTGGCTGCATCTCTGAGCCTGGACTCACCAGACTGCATGGGAACACAGGCTGACTTTCCTGACTTCCTCTGCTCTACACTTGTGGTAATTACTGCCCGCTGACCTGCTGCAGGTCACATTGCCTGAGTGTGCATGGGGCCCGTCATGCCAATGGAACACATGCCTTTGTCTTTTTAATTCACTGTTTTATTTCTAGCATTTGTAAAAGGATTCACTTAAAATGGTGTTTCTTCACAGAAGCCCTTCTGCACCACTCACAATAATCTCATCTTGTATTAGTTTTGTTTAACTAATTGAAGAATTTGGTAAAGTGAAAGAAAGAGTGAAAGATCACTTCCTTGTCTAGGGTATTCATGTTATATAAATTGTCCCTGGGATGAAAATAAATCCTGCACTTTCCTGCTATTAATGCCTAGATAAAATAAAACTGTTGGATTTTATTATACCTCTTAATCATTTCAAATTCATGATGCAATGAAGTAAAATATAAATATTTAATTAATTGAGTCTGTCTGTTTTGAGGTTATAAGAACGATACTGACAATAATATTTCAGATGAGCTATATTGATGCACCGTTATAGTTTCAAATATTTTGGTTAAAAATAATACCATTACCCATATACACAAAAATAAAAATATTTTCAATACCGAAAAACTTCTGTGGGTGAACTTATCTGTACTCAGATAGGTAGCTTGCCAAGCATAAAATGAATCATTAAATATTAATAACTATCAATTTCCTGTATAGCTGTCCTGAAAACACTTACCACAGCTCATAAGCTGTTCGCCATTGCCAATGAGTCATGCTTAGCTTCTGGTGTTGGACTGGATCCCTTAACTGAGAACACAGTATTTTTACCTTTAGCAAAGCTTTATATCTTGGAATTTAAATTAATGAGATCTGTGTTTCCTCCATGATATTGACCTTTCCATGACACCTTTCATTCACCTTCATGCCCACCCTTTACCTACACCTCGGCCTATCTTTTTCCAAACAGAATGTTGAATTTCATCATTGTGCGTCATTATTAATAGCACACTGTATTCATTTTCTGTGGTTGCTATAAAACATGACCACAAACTTGCTGGCTTAAAACAAAAATGTATCCTGCGCAGTGTAGGAAGTCAGAAGTACAACATCAGTTTCATTCTGCCGCATCCCAAGTGTCAGCAGGCCATGCTTAGGAGCCTCAGAGGAAAATCTCTCCTTTGCCTCGTCTTGCTTCTTCAGAGGACTGTCGTCACTCCTTGGTGTGTGACACAGTCAATTTTGTCACCATCTTCACATTGTCTACTTCTCTCTGTGGCCCATCATGCCCTCTGCCTCTCCTCCAAATAACTCATGTGATGTCATCTAGGAACACCCTCCGAAATACATAGTAAGCTCCTCTCAAGAACCTACATTAATCACATCTTGCCATGTAGGGTGATAGTCACAGACTGTAGATCTGTAGATATGTTTGGGGCCACCATTTAGTCTGCTATACTTACCATCTATTTTTTTTGTTTGTTTGTTTCAGTGATGAGGATTAAACCCAGGGTCCTGCACATGCTGGGCAAATGCTCTGCCACTGGACTATCTCTTCAGCTCTTAAATGCTTCATTTTTGTTAATGGAAATTTTCATTGTTGTTGTTTTTCAAGGTAGGGGCTCATTCTAACCCAGGCTAACCTGGAATTTACCACATAGTCTCAGGCTTTCCTGGAACTCACAGTGATTCTACTATCTCTGCCTCCAGAGTGCAGAGATTACAGACATGCACCATGATCCCCAGCTGGAAAATATTTTATTAATGTACACTTTTTAGAGTCTCCCTACTAAAGGCATTAAAAATATTGTACATTTTCAAGTCTAAGTATACATAAATGTGTGTGAGAACAGATACATAGAAAATTAGACAAAACACTGACCTCAGATGTGGTAAAATTAAGCTAAGAAATAGATTGAATGCTGCAGTTCTTCACCCACAATGCAGTGCCAAGAGGAATAATTGGCAGAATCACTAGTGTTTCACAAAATAAGCGATTCTCTCTTCTTGGATTCCTATGCATTTTCATAGAGAAAACCTCATCTATCTTGGTGCCCGGCATTGAAGCCAGGGCCCTGTGCATACTGAACAGCACTCTACCATTGAGCTGAGCAACAGCTCCAGACCCTGGAAAACAAGACATCAGACAGTTTCAGGCTCTGAGTCCACCTCACACTCAAAAAGGTGAGAATAGAAAGAACCTTGTAACTGAAATCAGTGCATTAAAGTAAGCCATGCTTCCACCCTTCCTCGTGATCTTAGGAATGATTCCTGCCAATGCAGACTCATCTCCTGTGAACACAAAGATTTCCCAGTCTCATTTCCAGGCAAATCTATGTGTTCCATCTTGAAGAACAGATCAAAGACACTTCTCTTTGCATATCTTCATAATTTGGAATGCAAAATGAAAATGTGAGATCCTTGTCAAAGCCTGTAAGAATATCAAGATGCTAGTGAAGTATTAAGTCGAGCCTGAGCTCTTCAAATCTCAGACTCTGCATAACGTGCATGTTGCAAATCCAAGAATCCTGAGCACAGCCTTCTTCAATGGGAGATAGAGTGCTGCAACCCTCACATACTGTTACTGCTCCAGTGGTCCTGAGACTATCCATTTACCAAACAATGAGAAAATCAATTCAGCTGAGGATTGGGAAATGTGTTGAAAAGTTCAGTGTTCTCATGTGTCTCCTCTGCACTGCAATATGCACATTACCCAGTCCTAGGATGCAGCAGTTCATCCCTGCAGCCTATGGCCTTTCAAAGATCGTGTATGGGAATACAAGTGCACATAACTCCAATGTACTGTGCTTGAGTTTTTAAGTGATTTGAATTTAAGGAGGAAAACTATTAAAAAGAACATTATTTATGAACAGATTCTTATCATCTCTTAAAGTACTTTGTCCTATTTCTATGAAACAATATGTACATTTTGGTAATTATTAAGCAATACCTCAATTATTTATTATTCAAGAAACATCAAAGAAAAGAAATGGACATACTATATGATCTATTGTGAGACTTAAAGCTCATCTTAAACTCCATGCTAAGCATCAACCAAGGATAGGAGAAACATGAATATACATAAATTCTATCGCTTGTTTTTTGAATACATTTATATTTGTATCCATCATGGAAAAAAATTAAATGACAACTGGTCCTTAGTGCAATAATGCACAATGAAGCCTTAAAAATACTTCAGTTTTATCCTAGCAAAAGACTACAGTGAACAGACTGTCACCGGAATGGAAGCGGATGCTCTTCTTGCGTGCTCTTTAATTTTCCTTCTTCTTTTACTTTTCACATTTCGCATGATCCTATGTGTGTTAGGAGGGGAAAGAGCACATGTGAATTAGAGAAATGGACAGAAAAATAAGCATCAGCATATTTACTTACAAGGCTTTACGCCAAGTTAAGAGAATTGGTATTGGTTCTGCTAACAATGAATTGAGAAATAAACAGATAACTTCTGGCTACAAAACTGATTAGCATAATCTAAAACTACAGTAATAACATAGCGCCATGTGTGGAAAAAAACACAGTGGAACTAATACCATAAAGCCATAAGAGAACACCTGACTACAAATCTAAACATTTTCCCATAATTTGAGAGCAAGTCAAGCTGTCCCAACATAAGTATAAAATAATGTCTTGCTTCAGGGGACTTTACAGTTCAAGAGAATGCCATTAGTGTTTATTTAGGAAGTTTGCCTGTAATGGCGTTTCCTTAGATTTAATAAAAAAAAGTTTCTTGATAAAACAATATGTATAGAAAAAAATTTTCTGAAATAACCCATTCATCTTTTGCACCTACTCCGAAAGTTTCCCTTTTTATGATCACACACTTTACCAATCACTGAATGCTGTTTTCTTTTTGTTGTTAAAGCAGTTTGAGAAGCAGAGGAGCTTCTTTTTTGCTATCTGAGCGCCCATCCCTACCATGTGGGCGATATCTCTCTTCTCTGACAACATCTACGCAAAGAATGCTGCATTCCGATTGGATGTCACTTAGAAGTGTGTAGATCAGATAGGTAGATAATGTAAGATGATGGGAGAGCACATGAACTGACAAAATTATGCCTTAAGCATATTACTCCCATGATTTCCTTTCCTTTTTATTTATTGTGTAGCGTTACTGATAGAACCCAGGGCCTTGGTTATGCCAAGCAAGCACTTGACCACTGATACACTTCAGCTCTTCCATAACTTTTTTGAAGATACACATGACAAAACAATCTGGTAAAGTGCTTTTCTCTTGTATTCTCTTTTGGCCTCAACAAATAGTAGTGAAAGTTCACTTTCCTTATTGTTGCCAAGAGCTTATCCAGGTCTAAATCTCTGAGAATTATGGTTCTCTTACTCCTATAGAACAAGAAGCTGATTTCTGTTTTCCAAAGCATTTATCTAAGAGAATTAAAACAGGAATGGTGAAAATGAAGAGGAAGTATAATGCATATTACGGAAGGGGAAAATCCCTAGAATAGGAAAGGAAAATGGCCAACCACATCCCTGACATCCAAGTGGAGGTCCAAGATCCCTGTGTATATATGCAACAAAGAACTGCATGTAAAGCACGGGCATCTTGGAAAAAATTTCTGAGCAAATTTCGTGGACACATGGGTTGAGCAGCACTCAGGGAAACCAAATAACCTTGATTTCAGAGAAGAGCAGCAGCTTGTAGCTGAAGAACAATGTCAGGTGATGATCTCTAAATATTTAGTGGGTATTTCTACACACCAAGCATTTTGTACTGAAAAAAAAAATCTAGTTTTCCCAGAATTACAGACAGCTTGAAGTTCATGTTCAGTGCAATGGAGACAAATCTTCATTGAGGAGGAAGAGTGAATTTCCACAGACTAGGGTTAGGTAATATAATGATCTTTAGAAAAAAAAAAAAAAAGAGAGCAAGGGGCCTAGAGAGATTGCTCAATAGTTACAGTGTTTGCCTTCAAAGCCCAAGGACCTGGGTTTGATTTCCTATTTCCCACGTAAAGTCATGCATCTGGAGTCTGTCTCTCTTCTCTCTGTCTCTTTCTGCTTAAAAATAAATAAATAAATAGATAAATAAATAAATAATATTTTAAAAAGAAACAATATGGCATCTCTTCCCTTCACATCCCCAACCACTGTTGGCCTACGATATTCACAAATGCAGTGCAGACATCACACTGGCTAAAATTCCATAGAATTTATGTTTTGTCAGTTATAAAGCAGGAAAAATTATTTGCATCTCCTTTGCAAGTTTTAGCTTGGAAACTGATTACCGGGAAAAGCCCTGGGGTCTGAGGTTGATTGACCTTGACTTTAAAAGTAAGGATGGTCTGTTTTCACAAAATGAGAGTGAGATTTCTCAATCTCATCATGACTGACGTTTTAGGAGAATCTTACCATTGATTCATTGGCTTCTTCTTGTTGCTGTTATTGGGGTACCCTGCTGTGAAGTGTATGAGATGTTTAGATTCTATCCATATGATGACAGCAGCATCCACCCCTCCTTTATGACAACCAAAATCAATTCTCCAAACTGGGCTTCATGTCCACTAGGGGGCAAAATCACCTCAGTTGGGAACCAGTGGCAGACATCTCTCTATAAAGTCCCCTCAACTTTAACATCTCATAATTAAATCTATGTCAGACCAAGAACAGTGAGATAATTTTATAGACCTCATTGTGAGACATAGACATCATGTATTTATTCATTCAGCTAACTTTATTAAAGAGCTACAAGGGACAGGACACCATGCACAAGATCTGAAGATGAATGACAAATGATTCCTCTCTCTAGGATGGACATCATCTGTACACATAAACAATGTTTTCAATATCCTATCAAGCAATGGAATCTCAGGGTTTGGGAACAAGAGTAACACTAGGTAAGTTTGAGAATGAGTAACAGCAGTTTCGTGGGTTGTTTTAAAACAAAATAAGCCAGTTAAGAAAACTGTGCCGCCGACTAAGCTAAGAAAAGGCACGACTCTTACTAATGTGGTTGACACTTTCCTTATTAGAATCATTAAGTTTTAGAGTCTGAAGGGACCTCGGAGATCACCTAATACTATCACCTTGATTTTACAGATGGGGAAATCAAATCTTTCTTAACTCCCTGTGCATTACAAGCAGATGTAACAGAAAAAAGGCAAGAAAAATCTAAATCGATATCAACAACAGCAGGAGGTTCTCAGTTTACACATTAAGTTTTAAAGGCAATAATACAGAGTATGACCTTCTGCTAAATTAGGAAGGAACTGTTAATACTGTGTACCAGGATATTGCACACAAGACAAGAACTCTGCTGCCTTAGAGGATACATAAAAATCTTAAGTGGGAAGGAAATTCACTGTGTGGGAAGAACTTCCTTAGTTCTTCTGAGTATGGTATTTTAAACCTTCCTGGCAATAGTTATGGAAGCACATACATACAGTGTTTTCCTAACTATGACCCTCAAACTAAAGTGTTTTGTGTATATTATTTTAAAGATGACTAATAATGCAAAAGGTGGCTGACTGGTCAAACCATGCCCAGTGAAAAGACTACAGAGACCTAAGACCGGAAACCAGGGAAATAAAGGCTCACCAGCACAAGAGGAACTATTGCACTCCAGTGCACATTTTTAGTAAGTTTAAAAGTTATGCATGAAAGCAGCAAGTATACATTTGAGAGAGAAAAATAGAGTAGTTTCTCCAGAAGCTTGACAGCATTTTTCTGACATTATCTACTCCAGTCAAATGGTCAAACTGTGATCATCCCAGATGACCTCTCTTCCCCTTGCACTGACCTTGGCCACAGGCATTCCTGCTTACATAATGACCACCATTGGCATTCCATCCCTAACTTTAAGTAACCATAACTCCTTTGGAGATAGCTTTTTGCCCAAATTATGACTGTGAATGCTGTTTTGGTGTCCACACCATCTTTGAATCTCTGGCTAGGAGTCCTATTGTGTTATAAACAAAGTTCAGCCTAAGGACAATTTCTGTTTTGCTAGAATTGAAATTCATCCTCTGGACACCAAGTCCTCAGTTACTCTCATAGCAACTCATCATTGTATTGTTGAAATATCTGCTAATTTCCACAATAAAACACGTATTTCAAATGTCTGTGATGCATGAGGGCAAAATAAGCATGTCAGTGGGCAAGTATGAGATGATAGCCGCCTTATTGTGTGCACATATAACATGAACAACAGGTGTGAAAGCACTCATATATTATGATACATGTTTCTTGAAATTCTGAAGTCAATTGGAGAATCCATCATAAACACATTTCCAGATTTTAAATATACAAACATTAAATAAACAAACAAGAGATGTGTGGTGAAGGTGGGATTGAGGAAAGCTGAGAACTAGAATAAAATAGTATTATCCTTTTGAATTCATTCATATAAAAAGATGTAAGGACTGGGGGGAATATCTCAGTGGTGCTTGCCTTACAGGCACAAAGACCTAAGTGCAGCGTCCAATACCAAAATGAAAACGTCAGGCCTGGAGTCTTGAAGCTGGGGAGGAAGAGACAGGACAATCCCAGGAGCTCACTGGCTAGCTAGTCTACTCTCATTGGTGATCTCCAGAACAATGAGAGACTTTGTTTCCAAACAGACAACGATGGCTTTTTTGAGGACAATAGCTGAGGCTGTCTTCTGACCTCTACATGCATACACACACGCACACATATACACACATATGTGAGCATACATACGCATGTGCACACATTACACATATGCAAAAATAAAAAATATATAAAATGCTTTTACACATAAAATAGATAATATAAATTCCAGGTAATAATTCCTATAGTGTGTGTTCTAATACTTACATATGAAAAAAATTATATTTGTGTACTAGTTTTAATTATTAAGCTACAGCTATTCACTGCCATTTCACTGTTCAAATGACTAGAATATTTCACAAATTGCCTTGAGTAAAGTTTTCTTTAAGTTGGTGACAGGGGGTGGGGGAAAGCTGTTGATTGAGTTTAGAATTCCAAAGGCCCAAGGTACACTAAATTGGTCTACTTCAATATGGATACCCATACTTGGATGGGTTGGGACACTACCAATAAAGGCAGTTATGATTGTGCCATTCTCTCATAACTGAAACAGATTTCATGCCATTTCTGGCCACATGTGCCATCAATATCAATAATCTGTCACATATACACAAAAGTAACATGGCAAAGCCTCAGTGATTCTGCATCCCACATGGTTTGCTCCAAAAATATCTTATTTTTATTGAAACAAATGTAACAATATCTTACTATTGCATACAAAACATTTTAACTAACATAAAACTCACAACTAGAATGCTCAAAGTTAATTCTTTATTTAAAATAATGTAGTTTCTAACTAGAATCAAGCACAAAAATTTTTCTACCCAAGGTACTACTCTGACTCAAGAAAACTCTAAAGTGAAAAATCATGAATAAGAAAATAAAAAAGAAAATTTTCTCTGTTCTTATACTTGGAATGACTATTTTGAATGGACTTATGCTCATTTTTTACATTCTCAAATAGAAGTAGTCTCTGACTAGTCATATCCCATAAATGGTAGTTTGAATGCAAAATGGCCCCCATAGGCTCCTGTTTGTGATTAAACCTTAAACCTAACTGCCTTTTGGAGCTATTTAGAAACCGAGTGGGTGACCTTTGCTTAGCAAGGTATTTTCACTGGGGTCAACTTTGAGGTTTTCACTATTGCTGCTTCCTTCCTGCCAATATATGATGATGTGAGCCAGCTCCCTGTTTCTGCTATGCTTTCCTTACCAGGTTGAAACTTCCCCTCAAAACTGTTAAGCTAGAAATAAATACTTTTCATAAACTTTATTTGTCAGGGTGCTTTGTCTTAGCAAGAAGAAGGTAACTGCTACATTGCATAATTCACCATACAAAGAGGAAGACATTTTGATGGATATTGATAACATTAGAGGAAAATCAAGTCAAACTTGTCCCAGGCAATTACAGGGTCATCCTGGTCATGTGATCCTCCCTTATGCTGTCTGGAAGGACACCATTTGAATGAAAGCAAAACTCAGATAAAATTCTGCCACATATGCAGTCACTGTTTTACAAGAATAAGGAATCCTCAGTCTCAATCCTTAGAGACTACATAGGATGATTTTCCTGTTCAGTGAAATGAGAAAAACTTTCTCAAACTCTCTTTCATTAATGAATTCAAGAGTGAAATACATGAATCTTTTGGCAGAACTAGAAAGGAAATTACCAAAGACCTGTTTTGACTTAAAAAATAATTATCTGTAGTTGCAAAATTAAGAGATGTCAATTTGAGTATTCGTAACAGAACTTTTTTTTCAACTCTTTGGGGGTCATTGATTATATTTCATAGGCAATATAACAACTCTGAAATCTTCACATGTGCTTCAGAGACTCTTTTTACAAATATTTCTGAAGATGACTTTATTAACAAAAGGCAGAAAGGGGAACTGATAATTCATCTTCACAATGAACAGGGAGGAAGATTAATACTCTTGTGACATTATCACTATGCTCTTTTATGAAAACCAATTCTGTGGTACCAAAAAAGATCTGCTTTTCTGCAGCTATTGTGAGAAAGGAAACATCACCTACTTTTTGGTTATGAGATATTTGTCTTCCACAGAAAATGAGGGCACAATTTTAAGGAAAATTACTAGAATTTCATTAGTTGGCTGTGAGATGAAAATATAAAAAAAGCAGGTCCCAAAAGCATAAAACTTTCAATATGAAATATGAGAGGGGAGAATTTCAGGAAATGGAATATAATGTAATATTTTGAATCTAACACCCTGAGGTAGAAACAAAGATGGGCTAATGACTGTGAACTTCTAGTTAAATGAAATGGGAAAAGCCAGGGCTGAGTTCATTGCTGAGCTTCAGGATGGCCCATTGAGCTTACATAAGGAACCTCATTCACATAGGATTTGTAGCCAAACATTTACAATGGTCATCACTTAATTTACCAGTGAAACAAGACATTCATCATCTGCTTACTAAATTTTCGTTACAATATTTGAATTGTAAATGTAATGATGTTCTTTTCTGCATGTCTAAGTGTGTATAGGGTGTGTGTGTTTATGCATGTTTTATGTGCATGCAGGTGGAGGGCTGAGGTGGGCAGCTGTTATCTCCCTCGACCACTCTCCACCTATATTCTCAGAGAGAAGGTCTCTCATTTAGCTAGACTGGCTGGCCAGTAAGCTTCAGAAATTCTCTGTCTTCACCACCCCAGCTCTGGGATGTTAGCCCATGCCAACATACTCTGCATTTTACATGGGATCCTGAGATCTGGACCCGAGTCCTCATGTTTGTATGCCAAGCACTTTACCACCAAGCCATCTCCCCAGTCCTTGCAATCATTCTCTAGTGTGAATTTTTCATGATGCATCAATGCCAACTCGGTACCTATACCTTATATACATAAATATACAGGACAATATTGACAAGAAGTTTTACATTTCAATCATAAAGACCCTGAGCTATATACAACATCAGTTGTTCCTGTTCTAAAACCCTGTCAATGAAAAGTCTCCATGTTAGTTGGTTCTCTCCTATACATTAAAAGAATGAAAGCTAGCTACAAGCTCAAGTTATTATGTTGTGGTATGTAGAAAACAGCAGGTTTCCCAGGTTTCTAATAATATAAAGAAAACAATATAAAACAGATATTACCACCAGGCTTTCAGAGCATGGAAAGGACTGCCTTGGGATTTTCAGTAACTCTAGGAGAACAATTTTAAGTAGAAGCTGAGTTTTTGGCTTGAAGAATCATAATGTCAGAAGATCTTTGATGTCCCTCTGTCCTCTTAACATATTTTTAAAATTTATTTTCAAGCAGAGAGAGATAGAAGAGAGACAGAGAAAAAGGGCATGACAGAGCCTCCAAACACCATAAACAGACTCCAGATGTATGCACCACTTTGTGCATATGGTTTAGGTTGGTACTGGGAAAACAAACCCGGGTTGTTAGGATTTGCAGGCAAGTTCCTTAACTGCTGAGCTATCCATCCCTCCATCCCTCTCCTAACATTTTTAGCATCCTGTCCTTGGGATAATGACCATCTTTTCTATTGTGTAGTCCCTCAAAATGGGGGTGCTTCTTTTAAAACTATAATCAGAGTAAAGAAAATAAAGCAGCTTTTCAGTTAATGAATACTGTATAATTTTTATTTTATTTACTTTTTTATTATCTATAATTAGATACATTGAATGAGCAAATAATGAGTTGGTATCCCCATTTCCCCAGTTTCCCTCTTCCTTGTCCCCAGTGAGCTGGATATCCTCCTCTGTGGGCAATCTGGATCAGACCATGGGGTAGGGGGTTATAGATAGCCTAGGAGTCAACCTGGTTCCACCCCCCTTTGTATGTTGTTACTGAGGGGGGCAATGTCTCTGGATATTCTCCCCCACCATGGCTCTTACAATCTTTCCGCCCCCCTCTTCCACTCAGTTCCCTGAGTCATGGTGGGTGAGTATAATTTTTAAATGAATTTATTCCATACTCGGTTAACTCCTTAGTGACTCTATTTTTAGCTGACTTCCATTATCCAGTCTTCTTTCTCGTCTCTCAAGGCATCCTGCAGTTCTTGGAAATGTTTCCCTCTTCCTACATTTCACAGGCAGCTTCCTGTACCAGGAATCTGCCCCCTCTCTCATCTAATTATCTCCTACACTCCTTGAGACTGATCTGCACATTCTCAGAAGCGCTCCTCAGGTTCCTTCCAGCCAAGATTTGGCTCCCACTCCTTTGTACAACCAAAATGTCACAGCTCTCCAAACTTCAGTCTTAAGACAGAGTCAACTGCTAATATTCTCTATTTCCTCGCAATACGGTTGCCATTGCATTTCATTGTAGTGAAGGAAATTTGCTATCCATGTGGCTGTTTCTTTCTCCCCCCCCCCATGGACTGACTCATCTTGGCTCTTTCTGTTAAGTTCTTTACTGCAATGGAATCTTTGCAGTAGCTGCTTGGCAAAAGCCTGGATGGGTGCTTCATTGTTAAAGACTCATTAGCTGCTTTTTAAAATGTCACTTGTATACTGCATATATCTAAGCATCTTAATGAAAGAAATCTAAACCCATTATTGTAGTCTCTCTAAAATCTAGCCTCCCAAATACATCAACCAGACAGCTTAATGTATATACCATTTAAACTTATTTTAGCTCAAATGGAGCTACAATGAAATTAAGCCATTTGTATATATCATTGTATGTTTTGTACGGTCGTTGTTTGCTTGACAAAATATCAAGAGTATTATTATATGTAGGCTTGAAAATGTGTCATATTTGGGCTGGAGAGATGGCTTAGCAGTTAAGGCACTTGCCTCCAGTGTCTAAGGCCCTAGGTTCAATTCCCCAGGTCCTACCTAAACCAGACCCACAAAGTGGTGGCCCTGGTACTCACTCTCTCTCTCTATCTCTCTCTCTCTCTCTATCTATCTATCTATCTATCTATCTATCTCTATCTCTATCTCTCTTTCTCTCTCTGCTTGAAAATGAATAAATAAAATATTTTTTAAAACTTTAAAAATAATAAAAGAAAATGCATCATATTTTACTGATCTGATATATATGTTCTTAAATGAATAATTCTTATAAAATTTTGTAAGGCTCAAAGCTTTTCTCTGCCTCATAATATTAAATGAAAGATTGTAAATAATCCAAAAAAATCTGAAAAGCCTTAGGCCTTTTAATCTGATTTTTTTAGTCAAATTTGATTTTAATATGTCTCATAAGAAGAATTTTACTGACAGTAGATAGCACACATGCTTATTTATTCAAAAGGAAGAGAGTGTCTGCAGTCAAAGACTATGATGGAAAGCCATATGCCCGCATCTTCCACCCTTGGCAGTTGAGCTACAGATTGTACTCCAGCCACAGCACTAGCCCTGGCCAGGACAAGGGACTGTGATGTCACTTCTTGGGACTCCACTGCCAAAAGCCATGAGCTGGAAGACAGGAAAAAGAAAATTAGTGTGGACATGAGTTTGGTTATCTCAGGCTAGGGGCTGCACAAATCCAATGCAAGAAAGAGATAAGGAGAGCCTGAACAATCGTGGTGGGGAAGTGATCAGCCTTCACTTACTGCACACTCATACACAAGACAAGTTAGAAAGAAATGGCAGGGCTTGGAGTGGTGCCTCAATGGTCAAGTGCATTTCCTGAAAAAACCTCAAGGCCTAAGGGCACCTGAAACCATGGGAATTCAAATCTCCAGACCAAACCTAAAGAGCTCAGCATAGGCATGTATGCCTGTAACCCCATCAAGCATAGGGAAGTGGAGGCCAGGGAACCCCCAAGATCATGAAAAAGAGTAAGCTTTTGTATCCATAAGAGACTCTGACTCAAACTGAGAATGGTCACAAGAGCAATGGAGCAGGACACCCAGTTTTACACTTCTGCCAATGCTCCCCACCCCCGGAAAAATACCCGGATGCAAGACACGTGCACATGCATACACCAGATATGCACCACACATACATGTACCACAGATACATACCACACACACACCACACATACACACAGCACACAGCACACAGCACACATACACACACCACACATAAACACACATACACACCACACACACACCAAACACACACCACACATACCCATACCACACATACACATAACACACACACACCACACATACACAGCACACATACACACACCACTCATACACACCACACATACAGCACACATACACACACCACTCATACACACCACACATACAGCACACATACACACACCACACATAAACACACATACACACCACACACATACCACACACACAGCACACATACACACACCACTCATACACACCACACATAGAGCACATATACACACCACACATATACACACCACACATAAACACACATACACACCACACACACACCAAACACACACCAAACATACCCACACCACACATACACATACCACACACACAGCACACATACACACCACACACACAGCACACATACACACACCACTCAAACACACCACACATACAGCACACATACACACACCACACATACACACACCACACATAAACACACATACACACCACACAACACCAAACACACACCACACATACACATCCCACACACACCACACATGCACACACCACACATACACACAACACATACACCAAACATACCCACACCACACATACAACCACATGCACACACACAACACACATACCCACAACACACATACACACAATGCATACACGTATCACACATACACACATCCCACACATACACACCACATGCACACACACACCATGTACACACCACATATATACACACCACACATACACACACCACACACAAGCAAAAAATAAAAATAAAGTAATGGCCTGCCACATAGTGCCACAGGAAGTAGGCACAAGCATTTGGTGAGATGGACTGTTCTTTAGAAAAGCCCTGTGTATAACAGGAAAAGAAATGCTGCTCTCAACTTTCTAAAAGAAGCACCCATATTTTAAAATGCAACTTCTTTTTCTACATCTAAGATTTACAGATGCAAAGAATTTGTCAACATTTTATAAAGCAGAGTTAAAAACCATATAGCTTGTAAATGCCATTTTGACCAAAAAAAGGGAAAGAGAAAGAAAATGAAGTCCTAGAAAAGAAGTGCCTGTGGGAATGACTTCTGAAAATGGAATTGTTAGACCATCTCTAGAAGTGACATTTCCACGTTTGAACAATGTGGTAGAGAAGAGAAGATGGAGCAGCGAGCTGGGAAGAGGCTGATTAGAAAATTGAAGAAATTTTTCATCTATAATTGTTATGTGGAGGAGAAAGTATGCTTTATATAGTCAATTCATTTAGAAATGTTCTAAAAGCTAATCAAATATCTTTTTTCATTAAAAAGTATATAATTTTGAACACCAAAAAGAAAATATACATATATATCTGAGCATCATAGACAAACACCAAAGAAAAAATAAAATCTTCAGAAATGACTGCCTTAAAAATGTACCATGCTGGGCTGCTAACATCTGTCATTTCACACTACAATCTCTTGTGTGGCGCATGTTATTTTTCACTAAAGTATGTGGGCTTCGACAATGATAAACATTTTAATTGCTATTTTTTTTCCAGATATTTGAAGCACAATAAATGCTATATTAGCTACCTTTCATAAAAATTCTTTGAAATATTTCTGTGCTTGAGGAGAATGGTCAAGCCATTGTTCTGCAGTCCACAGTATGTTTGTGTACTGGTTTCAGGAGAAAAGGTAGGGAAATAAAGTACAAAAGTTTCGATGCCACATCTGTGATAGGGAAAGTTGATCATTGTCCCCTATATACATCTGTGATAATGAAGGTCCATGTGCATGCTGGCCTTCTTTTTTGTGCACGGTGTTTGTGAGCAGGTAAGTCCTAACTATACAATATGGTTTTAGATGTTTACAATGTTCTTCACTGTATAGTACAGAAGCAGAATGTATTCTCATGACCAAACTTGGGTCATACTTCTCTTGATTCTCTGTCTTACTTGTTCCAAACATGGCCTCTGACCTTGGTATATTTAGTCCAGTTTTGATGAGAACTCTGCTGAGACTGTTTAGTGAAATTCCTTCATCTTTAACATCTAAACAAGTTCCTTCTTCCCTATATTTTATATATTTTCACCTTGGCTCATATGAAGTCAATTTACCCAGAAATCTCTTTATTCCTGATATTTCCTCTGTTAAACTTAGCATTTATTCACCCCAGCATCCACTTTAATATCAATCTTCACTGAGCCTTAATGTAATCAGAGTTGAACCTGACCTCCCTTTATACCATACAATCTAATTGTAATACAACTTCTACCCCTTGAATAAAATCTGCTTTATCACTCTTTAGCAAATACCATGAACAATTGTAATAGTATACCAGATTATAAAATACATAAATTAGACCATCTTCTGAAAAAGTGAGCACTACAGTCCACTTAGTTGCTGCTAGAATTACAAGAGTGTTCAAAGCCATATTTTTTATATTGGAGAAAAGTGTCATAACTGTTATAACTCTTACATGTGTACAGTTTGTTTAAGACTATTAGATATGATGAACAAACCCAGTTCTGAATTGAATAGCTAGTCTAAATTTAAAGTAAAATATAACTGTAAACATCTTTTTGCAAATTTTTAGAGCACTTGAAAATGAGGTTGTTGAGCCATTTCTACAAGAAAATTTCACTGAAGTGGAGGAGAATACATAGTAAACACAAATGAAAGCAGAACATTCTCCAAGGTAGACCATTGGTTAGACTACAAATGAGTTGCCCAAACTTAAGTTGATCAAAACTATATTAACCATATTTTTAGATCCCAGTGATAGGAAACCAAAAAGAAGTATGGGAAGAATTTTGCAAAATTAACAAATATATTGAAATTAAACATGGTTCTGAACAACCAATGGAAAAAAGACAAAACCAAAAGGAAAAATTTAGAAATTTCTTACAGCAAATATAAATCAAAACATAAAATATCAAAATAAGAAAGATTTCAACTAAGCAGCCAAATGTTACAGTGAGTGAACAAGAAAAAGACCAAAGAAGCACACAGTCAGAATAAAAAGGGAAATAGGAAATAAAGAACAAAACAGAAATAAATGAACTAAGAACCAGAAAAGTGATGGAAAAAGTTAAGAAAGCTAAGTATAGAATATTTATAAGAAGCCTTCAGCTAGACTAAGAGAAGCAGAAAATAAAATCAGAACCAATACCACAAAAATACAATGAATTCTAAGAGACTTAGATCAATAAGTTTACCCCAACAAACTGGATAACCTAAGGGAATGGGCTAATTTCATAGACAAAGACTTATTAAATCAGGAAGAGATGGATATTGTGAATCAACCCATAATAAAAGTGTTTAAAATCAATCACAAAGGTTTCTTGTCAAACACAGGTCTAGTGTATACAGTTGTAAATACTATCAAACAAAAGAACTAATATGTATATTTCTTCAGGTACTTTTATAATGTGAGGGAAAATATTTTTTCCAATTTTATTTTATAAGGCAAGAATATCCTGATAGCAAAGCCAGACACTTCCAAAATAGAAAATGGTATGTTAATATCCTAGATGAAGATACAAAAGTCCTAATAAAATTTGTGCAAGCTGAACTCAGTAACACATTGAAAGGATCGTTCACCATGATCATGTAGAATTTATTTCTGCAATGCAAGGACAGTTAAATGTAGCCCAATCTATGGACTGCACCATAAAAAGAAAAAAATCATAAAAGCATCTTAATACTGCACTTAAACAACACAAATGTTAATGAAAACACAGCAAATCAAGCACAATGAGTATATTTATATATATACATATATATGTGTGTGTACATATATATATATATATATAGAGAGAGAGAGAGAGAGAGAGAGAGAGAGAGAGATCACCTGTAGAAATCCCACAGCAATATATTCCATAGTAAAAAAAATTCAGTTTTTCCTCTAAGATTAGAGACAAGACCAAAATAAACATTCTCACAACTTCTATTCAAAGTAGTCTAGAAAGCTCTAGATCAAGCCATCAGGCAATTAAATACAGGATGAACATCCTTAACCAAAGGGAAGAAATTATGCATTTTACAGAAAACTCCAAATACTGCACCAAAATGAGAGATATAATAAATTCACCAGTGATTCAAGACATACATAGACTCACCATGAAAAACCATAGTCTTTCTATACCTTAGAAATGAATTATTCAAATATGTGAGAATAATATCACACTACAAAATTTATTAATCATGAGCTGGGAGAGAGCTCAGCAGTTAAAGACACTTGCTGACAAAGCCCACAGGACCCAGTTTGATTTCCTTCAATAGTCACATAAAGCCAGACACACAGTATTACATGTGCCTGGAGTTTGTCTGCAGAAGCAAGAGGCCCTGATGTATCCATATGCTCTCTCTGTCCTATCTCCCTCTCTGCGTGTCCTTTTCTATCTTCTATATCTCTCTATATACATAATAAATAAATGAAATGTTTTAACTATTAATCATATAAAATTAATAAAATATAGTTATTAGGAATAAAGTAACTAAATGAATGGGAAAAGTAGACACTGATAATTATGAAACATGAAATATATGGAAAGATGTGTGACCATAGATTGAAAAGTATTAATACAATAAAATGCACCCAAAGCACTTTGTAGAAACTACATAATTCTTTTTGGTAGGTCTATACAATTTTCATAAATATTATAATGATATTTTCAATAAAATAAAGGAAATAATTCTCAAATTCCTCTGGAACAACAAAACCTGAATATCCAGAGCAATATTGATTAGAAAAAACAAAGCTGGAGGCTTCAAACTATCTGTCTTTCAAGTATATGATGAAAAAAAATTGTGACTAAATAGCTCAGTGATACATGAGTAAATGGAACAACATAAGAAGTCCATTAATACATTCATGTCTTCCTGGGTCGTTGGTTTTCAATAAAGGTGTCACATCTACACAAAGGAGAAGAGAATGCCTTCAAAATAAATACTGTTGAAAAATCAGGATATACCTATGCAGAAACATAAAATCTAAAGACTTTGTTTACATTTACAAAAAAACTAAAGTTAATTAGAATTTCAATATAGGACCCAAAATTTTAAAGTTACTAAAATAAAAAAAATACACTGGGAGTACAGGAGTAGCTCCTTGATAGTGGATTAGGCAAAAGCAAAAATAACAATAATGATAATAATAATAAATGAGATTGCATTAAACTAAAATTTTAAAAAAAGAAGATATAAATAACCCATGCCATAAAAATATTTACAAGCCTATCCAAAAATTAGTATGCAAAGTTTATGAGGCACTCAAATAATTTGAGAACAAGAACAGAAACACATGAACAAAGGTGTTGAGCTGACATTTCTTAAAAGGCCAATGAGTATATGAAAAAAAAAGCTTAATATCCTAATCAGAAAAATGAAAGTGAATGTGACCTTGAAATATCACCTCATTCCTGTCAGAATGATTATCACAAAGACAAACATCTATGTCTGTACTAAAATCTAGAGTCCGCATATGACAGTAAGCATGTGATATATCTGTCTTTCAGCATCTGGCTATTTCACTTAATATGATGATCTTCTGTTCCATTCATATTTCTAGCAAATGACTTTATTTTCTTCTTCTTTATAGCTAAACAAAGCTTCTTTGTGCATTTTAATCTATAGTCATTATTTTTAAGTTAGAATCACATAATGAATTTCCTTATGGAATGTTCATAGATATGTTATTTTATTTGGATTTTATTTATCCCGTCTCCTTCTGCCTTTACCATCCTTTCTACATCTCTCGAGTAGGTCCCTATTTGTCCCTAAGAAGTTTCTTCTACTTTCATATCACATGTATTGCTTTACTCTCCCCCCCTCTCTAAAAAGACTTTTCTTCCTCTCTTGCATCCCTTTCTGCTTTCAACACACACACACACACACACACACACACACACACACACACACACACTTAAATCTAGAATCCACATATGCAAAACCATGTGGCCTTTGTCTTTCTCAGTCTGACTTATTTTGTTTAACATAAAAACATAATTTCCACTTGCATTCATTTACTGCAAATGTTGTGGTTTCAAGTTTTAATAATTGAAAAATCCCATTGTGCATATATGCTACAATTTCTTTATCCAGTCACTTGTTAGTGGATATCCTAACAGTGTTTCATTTCATAGCATATGTTAATAGCTAATAGTGATAAGTGTGGATTTGCAAGTATCTCTTTTTTAGAAATGCTCACTTACACAGCCAGAAATGGTATAGCCGGGTAACAGCTAGGTCTACTTTGAGGTTTCTGAGAAACCCTCATATTGATTTCCACAACTTAAATCCCCACCAGTAATGTATAAACTTTCTTTTCCACATACTCTCAGAAGCATTTGTTATTTTTGCATACCTAATGATAGTGATTCTGACTGGTATGAGGCAGAATCCTAATATAGTTTTCATTTATATTTTCCTAATGTATAAAATTATTGAACTTTTTCACAGGTTTATTGGACATTTATTCTTCATACTTTGACAGCTGCCTCTTTGTTCTGCTAGCAGATTTATTGACTGGGTTTGGGACAAGGCACAATTGTAGGAGGAGGAGATTTATTGAAGTTACAGATCCAGGGTAAGTTCCATAATGGTGAAAGAGGTTGGCCCCCTTTTATAGGTCCAAACAGAAAGAGAGAGAGAGAGAGAGAGAGAGAGAGAGAGAGAGAGAGAGAGAGAGAGAGAGAGAGAGAGAGAGACCATTACCAATACCACACACACACACCTCCAGCAAACAGGTGGGGGGGAGAGATTTCTTTCACCTCAAGTTTCCCTACATTCTGACCCGTACTGAGAGGGCTGCTCACTCTGCAGGAAGGGCTCCTTCTGCAAGAAGGACCTCCTCCTTTAGTTAAATCTTCCTGTAAGCAACTTTAGAGACCCACCTAAGATAACTGTGGATTACTAAACAGATCAAGTTGACAACAAAACTTAACCACCACAATTCTACCCCTTGTCAACTTGACATCAAACCATATCTCCTTACATCATACTTAATTTCCAAATGAAAACAATTATAAGATTATAATTCTGTCTAACATGATGGCTATCCCAATTCATCCAGAAACATATAATCTCTGCCCAACACAAGCAAGGTCCCTTAACTCTGAGTTCTGTAAAATCAAAACAAGTGACATGCTTTTAACATATAATGGCACAGAGTAAACATTTCCAACTACAATCAGAGCCAGCAAGGAGACTGGCCCAATGCAAACTCAACAAACCATTAGACAAACATCAAACATCTGCAGTGCAAGTCTGATATCACAACCAGTGACTGACATTCTCTGGCTTTTCTAATTATGTCCCTCCAGCTTGGCTGAGTAGCTAGGGAAAACTTCCATCTTGAGCCAAAAGGGCTCCATGATAGCCCTTGCACAGTCCTGGTATTTCCAAAACATAATTTAAGGTCTGCTTTGTCAGATATTATCAAAGTCTCACCTGTTTGCGCTTGAGTTCTATTTGCTTGTATTATCTTTATAATCTGTTACTCTCCGACTGTAAGGTGATTTTTTTGCAAGCAACAAGTACATGGGTCTGTACTGTGTGTGTGTGTATGTGTGTATGTGCACATGTGTTTATTTATGCAATCTGTTAATGTGTGTAGTCTGACAAGGGAATTGAGATGAATTACATTCAGATTAACAATAGAAAGGTATGTATTAATTCCTATTGCTTTGTTGTGTTTGTAATGTTTGTTATTTTACCAGTTCTCATTTATTTATCTACTGTTCTTGTGTTATTCTTCATTCAACTTCATGATTGCTTATCTTTTTCTTCGTGATGTGGTATTTCTTCAAGTATCATCTAAAGTTCTAGCTTAGTGTTCCTGAATTCCTCTAGCATGTATTTATTATGCAAGGTTTTCCTTTATTCTTCAATTTTAAAATATAGCTTTTCTATATAATCTACATTGGCAGTTATTGTCTTTCGGTGTTTGAAATGCATTATTCAATGCTCTTCCAGATTTTAAAGTTTCCTTTGAGATATCTTCAATTTACTGATGGGTTTTGTGTTTCTTGTGACTTTTTTCATGAAGGTGTGCATACTTAATGTTTTAATTATAATGATGGGGTATGTTATAGTCAGCTTTCTTGTTGCTGGCACAAAGAACTGACTAAAAGCAGCTTGTAGGAGGAAAGGGCCGATTTTGTATAACAGACTCAAGGAGAAGTTCCATGATGGAAAAGCATGGCATGAGCAAAGGCTGGACATCATCTCCTGGCCAATATCAGATGGATGACAGCAACAAGTTGTTGAGTTTGGGCAAAATACTAGCCAAGGGAAGCTGTCTATAATACCCATAAGCTTTCCCCCCAATAATACACCTCCAACAAGATTCAAATTTCAAAACTGCCATTAACTTGGGATCAGGCATTCAGAAAACATAAAGTTATGGGGAACACCTGAGTAAAAATCATCACATTCTGCCCCTGGGCCCCTATAAACTGATAGCCATACATGATGTAAAATGCAATGCATTCAGTCCAACTTTAAAAGTCCCCATAGTTTTTTTTATTTGTTTGTTTTGTTTTTTTTAATCAATATAAATGCTGTTCAAACATTCCCATAGTACAAACTCTTTTAACTGAGCTGTAATTCCAAAAAATAAAACCAAAATATAATGGCACAGAATAAACATTTATGTTACAAAAGATAGCATTGGACATAGCTTGAGAGATAGAACTAATACAAGATTTAAAACAAACAGGGCAAATATCAAATTCTAACTTCAAGTCTGTAAATTCTAACCAGTGACTGGTTTCTGGAGTTCAAATTCCACCCCTTCAGCCAGGCTGCTCACAGTTCCAGAAAACATCAGGTGCTGGCAACTTCCTTGGCAGCCAACCCATAGTCCTGGTATCTCCATTGGGTCTCTAGTGCAACCCATGGTTCATCATCATGGCTCCATTGAGCTTCCACACAGGTAATCCAGCACTTCTGCTTCACATTGTCCATGGTCATTTCCAAAAAACAAAACCATGTTGTAAATGCAGGAAGGAGAAAGTCATTGAATTTGCAACATGTTAATCCAGGGGGGAATAAAGCTGACTTTGAAGAGCAGGACATTCCTTCAGCATTCAGGCTCCTTACTTTCAAAAGAGTCCACAATCTTCCTACTGTTCCAATGCAGATCACCTTGCCCAATCTCAATGGTTGTACTCTCTCAAACAATTGCTGCTGAATAAGCAGCAGTTTCAGCTTAAAGATTTCATTTCTTCTGTGCTATATCAGTCTGCTCACTCCAGTCTATTTCTATGCAAAGAAACCCTGCAAAAAATTCTCAGGACACAGGCAGGCAGAATGTAGCAGGTCTCTCACACAAACTGCTTCTAGACAAGGCCTGACAAAGTTCTTTCTCACCCTCATGAACCAAACCTCACAGTCCATAGTTCTGACTGCATTCAGGTTCTTCAACTGTAACCAGAATGGTCCATCAAGCTGAACTTAGAGCATTGTGAGGTGTCTTTTAGTTTTCAAATCCTTCCATATTCCTCTTGCAAATCAGTTCCAAAAGGCCAAAGCCACAGAAATGGAGTTATAACACCAACAATCCCTCTCCTCTAGTACCAGCTCAACTGTTGCAGTCATCTTCTCGTTGCTGCAACAAACATCCAACCAAAAGCAGTTTGTGGGAGGAAAGGGTTTATTCCTTTTTACTGTTCTGTTAATATTTCCTTATTTTTATTGTTGTGTTTAAACTCTGAGAGTCCATCTTCCACTTGATCCATTCTTTTGGTGAGGCTTTCCACTGAAATTAGTTTTTATTCCACTTCTTTAGCTTTCCTTTACAATTTTCAGTTCAATGTTCTTTAGTCTTTCTATCTCTAGTGAATTTGTCTTTCATATCCTGGATCATCTCCTATCCTGATATCATTCAACAATTTATAATCTCTTTGAATTAACTCAGTATTTTAGTCCTATACTCTTTGACTTTCTTAATTGTTTAATAACCATTGTTTCAAATTATTTGTAATTTAATCTACTTCAACCTCTGGAATCTACAGTTATGGAGTTACTGTCTTTTTGAGGAGTCACATTGCATTATGGTTTCTGTTTCTTGTGTTTCTATATTGGGATATGTACATCTAGAATGAGATGAGTGGACATATTGCTAATTACCTGTATTCTTTCAATGGATGTTTATCATATTCAAGTGGAACTAGATTGTATTTTGGTTGGGTTGAGGTGTCTTTCCCACCCACACTGGGCACACACCACAGCCTCATCCCAAGGTTACATGACTAATTGCAGAAGCAGCCATAGCTGATGGGTAGGCCTGCTCTAAAAACACAGTAAAAGCCATTTCTAAACAGTCACCTCTCATTGCTAGTAATTTTAGAGTGAAGGAGCAAGAATAGTATTGTGCATACTGTGGAGTTAATTGCTAAGGGTAGGAATGGAAATAAAATTAGCAGAGTAAAATTATTGATTAGTTGTGAAAATAGAAGGAAAATCAAGAGAAGATGAAACAAAAAAGAAGGAAAGCATTTCCAGCAAGAATGAAAACATGGGTAAAGGAAAATAAACATAATCAGACAACCTACATAATTCTAGTACTTGGTAACTAAGAGAAGAAAATCCCAGCCACAGGATAGTCTACACCCTGAAACCTGTGGCAACAGCCTGGAGGGGACAGAGAGAAAGAGAAGCAGAGATAGATAGAAAGAGATAATATTCTAATCCAAAGACAGATGCTAAATATAAAAAGTATAAAAGAAAAGTGTATAGGAGAAAATATAGAATAAAATATAGGTAATATTTGAATTATTCTCTCTGATTTAATCAGTCTGACAAAGTTTCTATAATCAGAAAAGGGAGGAAACGAAATAAATTGAATAAAATATAAAATACTTAATGAAAGAAAGAAAACACAGATAAGAAAGATG
The DNA here is from genome assembly GCA_004024765.1 of Zapus hudsonius. Lineage (NCBI taxonomy): Eukaryota > Metazoa > Chordata > Mammalia > Rodentia > Dipodidae > Zapus > Zapus hudsonius. Next base: position 101,788 of record PVHP010000630.1, read on the forward strand.
ACTAAGTTCCCATTCCTTGGAGGTGTTACTCACCTGCATGGGTCTGAGAGTATATTTCTATTCTTTATTTTATTCTTTATTCTTCTATTCAGGTTAGAGTCTTCTACTGAGAGTAGAATCTGTTTGGTATTTTGCTTCTTGTTTGATCTTTATACTGTTAGGCTTGTGTCAAAGGGGTGTGTTTTATGAGCTTACCCCTGGTTGGTAATAGTCTAGGTTTCTAGACAGGGTTCTGGCAAGCACTCTACTGGCCAGCCTTTAGACCCTGTCACCATAAGCTTCCAGTCTATGACCAGGTAGTGTTTCACTGCCTCACACATTGTGTACTCACTTCACACTGCATGCCCCTTACCAGGGAGCTTTGGTAACGAGATGCCCTGATGGACTGTTGAGCCAATCTATGGCTCAAGCCAGGTTTATACCTGATGATGCTTTCTGAGTTTTCATCAGTGTCCCTCCCTCTAGTTAGAGGAATTCAGCAGGCCACCTCTCAGAGTAGAATCACCTGTACTTTCCCTGGGTTCGCATAGTGGGCTATGTAGGCAAGGACATTTGCCTAGAAAACCTAGCACCACCTAGCTGCCAATTCCACGGAAGTTTTTTCAAAATGACTTTTATGACATTCCTCAATTCCGTTTCCAAGACAAAGAGAGGATTTTCCCAGCACCTGTGTTGCGGTCAGCTTTCTAGTTGCTGAGCAGAAAGAACCCAAGCAAAAGCGGCTTGTGGAGGAATGGGTTTATTTGGCTTACGGACTTGAGGGGAGACTCCATCCTGGCAGGGAAAACGATGGCATGAACAGAGGGCTGGACATCACCTCTGCCACAGCACTGCAAACAGCGGTAGGAAGGTGTGCCAAACTCTGGCAAGGGGGAGCTGGCTTATAACCCCATAAGCCCGCCCCTGACAACACAGCTCCATCGAGGTTGTAAAACCCAAACTGCCATCAGCTGAGGATCGATCTATCAGAACACATTCAATTGTTTGTGGGGGACACCTGGATCAAACCTTGACAACCTGTATGTTATACAGACCGCAGGATCCCTCTATTGAACTCAGTGTTGAGTTCACTACTGTGCTTTCTGACTCTGTTGCTTTTGTTCTTTTTTTCTGTCCTCCTCCTCTGCCAGGCTGCCTTGTCCCTTAAGCACCCCTCCCTCATCCAGCCCGCCTTCTGCTCTCAATTTTCTGATGCTGAAAAACAGTGTGAGTTTTCTGAGAGTTATTTCTTGTCTTTAGCCTTGGATTCTGTCCTCTAAAATCATGCACACACTACAAACTCCCAATGCATGCGCCACTTTGTGCATCTGCCTTTATGTGGATACTGGGGATTCAAACTTGGGTCATTTGGTTTTGCAGGCCTGTACCTTAAACCTTGTTCCATCTCTCCACCACCACCACCACCCCCCGTAGAATTCGGATAACGCATTCTTAATGAATCACTACTCTATTTTTCTCTATTATTTCTCAATTTAAATGAGTATTTAGGAGGTGGAACAGTTTGATCTAATTCTATCAACATTGTTAGTCTTTTGCAACTTTTGGGTTTTTTTTATTAATTTTTTGGCACCAGAAATGGAAGGATTACATTATTTTTGTTGATTAAGTTATTGGAGTCTATTAGTGGATTTCAAAATATGCATAGCTTTGGTATGAAACTTTCAGTGATTAATTATTCATAATATTATGCACCAAAGAATTTGAAGGAAACTATTGATTTTTAAAGTAAGAGAAGTGTAACATTTTTGTTAAAAACTGATATATAGCAAAAATAGAAAATGTTACATATATCATTGTTTCTGAATGAATCTTATTTATTTTATTTTTAATTAATATCTTTATTTTGAATAATTATATAGATTGTATGAGCAAATCTTATTTTGCTGCCTCCACTTTCTTCCTCTCTGTCCCGTACCCACTGAGGTCCCTCCTTGGTGTGTATACTGGATCTGTCCATAGTGTAGGGGGTTGTGAACTGCACCAGAGGTAGACAGTTTTTTTCTTTACCCTTTGTGTGTTGTTGAGGAGGGCAATGCCTCTGGATATTCTCCCTCACCATGGCTCTTACATTTTTCCGCCACTCAGAATGTAAGATGCATGAATCTTTTTTAAAAGAATATGACATTTTGAAATACAATGACTTCCACTTGCACACCTGCCATTGAAATTTAAACTGTTCCAAATTTTTAGGTAAATCTTTTCTAAACCTTAATGAGGTTCTCTGATTCAAATGAATTTTCTAGTGAAGTGAACCATTCCTGTTAGCATAAGAAATCTAAAGCTGGGAAGTAAATTGGGCCACAATAGACTAGAAATAATAATTTCTTGGGAACATTGCAAATTTTTAGACATTATTAAAAACTTTTAATTAATATTTCATTATAGATTGATAAAACTATATAAAGTTACCAAAACTTAGAGGAAGAAATCAGAATGTTTTCAGCACAACTTCCTGAGTAATTCAGTAGCTTAGATATTAAAACAGTGAGACCCTCTCTTTAGCTCTACCCATGGTCTCCCTATCTCAGAGTCATGTAATGTCTGTGTAAAGGCCCAGGCTTTGGGAGCAGAGGAAGGAAGTGAGAGCTAGATGAGAGTCTCCACTGGCATTTAAAATGAAAACCTCGGGACATTCAATTTTCCCCAAATATTTGAAGCATTCCATTAATCAATACAGCTTTCTAGTTTGAAAAGCAAAGCATCAATATATAATTTCACTTGGGAAAAACTATCCAAGGTCATAACTGAGAACTCTTACTTTTAGAAGGCACAGAAAATCAAAAGAACTGCTAATTTCCTTACTGTCCTGTTTGCAGTAACAAATATGTCATAATCCTGGCATTTATAAACAATCTCACTTTTCCCTACCATAAAATTCCATTGTCAGAAATGTTAGAGCCCAACAGCTGCTAATAAAATTCACTTTGCCGATAGAATATGTAACACATTACCTATTTCATAGGACTACTGCTGAATTTCAATTGAGTAAAACTTATGAAATGGACTCATTTATTTCTATTTTACCGAAAAAAACTTGAATATTAATTTTTAAAATACCCATAGATTTGCTTCTAAGTAGTTTCTGCTTAAAAACATCTACCTTCCAATACATTTAATGCACCACTGATTAATTATGTTAACTGGATAAAAATTCCACACAAATACACAATAGTATTTACCTTTTCCCAAATTTAATTATCTTGAAAAGGTAGATCCATGAGTGTATGGCACAGAAGTAGAAGAGTTTCCTGCTTACACAGTGTTTTGTGTGAGTTTCTAAGCTGTGTTCTTAATACCCAGCTTGTCTCATAAGCACATTTGTCAACACGGCTAAGAAACCTCAGACTAAATGCTAAGCAATAGACAGCAACTTCAGCAGCTAGAAAAAGATATTAATTTTTGCCCTCCAAAGATGCAAACTTCTTGATTGCAATATAAGCGATCCAAAGTGCCAGTGTGCAGTCATTTCCTAAGACCCCTGGTAGAAGCGAGGGCCTCTGAAGAGAGGCATTAAAACTCCTTCATCGCTTAAACCTACTTTCTCTCACTGTCTCTAAATCTACCCTTGAAATAAATCAAACTCTATTTTCTAAAGTGGCATTTCAACTAGCAATGCATTTGACTCCACTTTTATTCCTCCTCTTCTTATTCTGAAAGCTATTAAAGCATTAGAGACTGTATTTCCTTGAGTCTTAAAGTCTTAAGAAGAAAGTTTTCTATAAAATTGGAAAATGTGGACATAAAGTAAATAACATGGAATTTGATCATCCAGGTAACACTAAAAAGAAATGTGAATGTAGGTCACAAATCCATTTTAGAATGGCGGTGACCCCAGCATTTCTGTGTGCACACACATTTCTCTTCAAGTCAGTATTTCTGGCTTCAACTCAAATATCAACAGTATTTCTCAGACTAATTAGTAATATAAGTGGTGATTGTTCTCCAATTAGAGAAACTTGGTTATTGTCACCAAAATTACTCCAAAGGGGATTTTAAAAATTTGAGGTATCAAGTAAACTTATGTTTTCTGCAGTTTCAATTTCCTTCTTCTCTGCTGATGAGAGACAAGGGAGCAATAAAGCTTCCAATTGTGTATTTACTAAAATGACTTCGAAGAGTGCAAACCTGATTGTTTTCTGAGGATCACTCATTTTATCATGTCCATGCCTTTTGCAAGGGTTCATTTTCATAATTAACAAAAGGATTCCTTATATCCAAATAATGTGTTTGGATGAGCCTAGAGTAGTTATCTGTGAAAATCTTTAAAAGCTGATTGTCACAATCAAAAGCCTTTGGCTGTTTAGGCAGCCAAATTTTTATTGTTCTTCTTAGACATAGAATAACACTATAGTAAATGTATCTACTTTTAAAATCCAGAGTACAGTAATAGAAGGATGATATTGTTCCACTACAGAACCATATATCTTAAGATGAGCCATCATTTTTAAAACTTGTTCCCCTTTACCTACATGGAAATCCACTGTCATTAATTCTAACCCAACTTCTCTCTCATTTATATCTATAAACCCCTGACAAGCTTAAAAACTTTCTCTACCTTTATTGTTTGACAAAGACAACCCACTGAGAGAAATAATGACACTCATAAATGAGAGGCAAAGAAGCAATAACAGCTTCCCTTACAGATCATTAAATAAGAAGCGTCTTCAGAGGGAAGATCTCTACTTAAAGCTCTGGACCAGGCAGGAAGATTTCTAATGGGTGAAATCACAGAAGTACCTTACCCACTTCTACAAAGAAATCGGGAAAAGCTCCCATTACAACAATCGTGATTTAGAATGTTTATTGCCATCAAATTTCCATGTTGAAGAGCTATTCTCTTGAAAAGATATTTGAAAGTTTCATTAAGTAATGAAAAATTTGTTAAATTCACTATGTCATAAGTGGAACGTTCTCTTTACTATCTCAAATTAACTGATACGCACACCTGTGAGCATACTTCTTGTGAACACAGCAAGAAAAAGCAAAATGTCTTAAAGGCTGTGCCTACCATTTTTGAACCCACCAAATTCAAATAAATCTGTTCCTCTAAAATAACTAGGAAATGCAGAAAAATCATCAATCAGTAATTTCCTGTATCATTTCCCCCTTAGCTTTCCTGCTTAGCACATATGTTTACCTATGTCACATTTTTATATTCTTTTCTTGACTACAAATCACACTCTTTATATAGCCTTCCTGTCTCACTAAATACTAATTGCTCTGGCTTTAGATAAATTTTACCTCTTCTCTATCTTTTCTGTTATTTGTTTTGCTTTTCTTTGAGATAAGGTCTCACTCTATTACAGGCTGACTTGGAACTCACTCTGTAGCCACAGGCTGACTTCGAACTCACAATGATCCTATTACCCCAGCCTTCGGAATGTTGGGTTTAAAAGTGAACCTCTCCACACTCTGCTGGAGATGCTTGTTTAACCTTCTCTTAGATAAATGTCCAGGCATGATGTGGCTATTGTGCCTTCTGTCAATTTAATCCTGTTCAGCTCCAGATCTGTCCTTCACTTCCAGGTTTGTGACCCATGGACACTGTATCTTTTCCTCTGCTACTTGTCACAAGGCTTTGTCCATGGAGACTAGTAGTAAAGGAGACTTGTACCCTAGTTTGGGTGTGGACCAGTTCCCACTGAACAGCTGGATTTCACAGCATCCTGGCTGTGGCAGTTCCCCATAGCACCTTCTTGCCCACTCTCCTGAGTGGCTTTAGCACAAAGCTTCCAAACCCAGAACATTTCTGGAGACGGCCTCCCCTTGCACTTGAGGGCACAGCCCCAGAGGAGTCCTTTAGCACAGCTTTCCACCTCCAATAAGTCCTGTCATATGCCCCAAGGAAGAAGGAATCTCAGTATGGAGTGAGTGGTAACAGAGGTTCGCATGGCTTTGTCGGGCTTCTAGGGATCACACTGTTTGTTCCCTGTGCCCTAGGTTCTAGGTTCCTTCAAATACTTCATCTCCCAGGACTGGAACTTCATTAGTGCTAACCCTGTTAATACCTTATATATTTATATGGTTTGTATCCTGATTTTGAATGCAGATTATTTATAGAGAAACTATGTACCTTAGTTTATTTTGTATACATACATATGATGTGTGTATACGTATGCACGTTCTTATGTGTGAATGTGGACACATGTATACCACAGCACATGTGTGTAGGCTAGACGATTACTTTGGGTGTCAGTCCTCACCTTCCACCTTGTTTTGAGGCAAGGTCTCTTGTTTAGTTTCTGCCACAGAGTCAACCAGGCTAGCTGGCCTGTGAGCTTCTCAGCCATTATCTTGTCTCTACCTCCTGTCTTCATGTAGTTCCAATGGAATTACACCAGCACTAGTGTCTGAAGTTTTGTGGGGTCTGAGGATCTAAATCTCGGTACTCATGCTTGCATGGAAAGCACTCTACCCCGTGCTGCACTGGATCTTAGAAGCCAACTGCCAGAACAGCCAATAACAAAATTCTACAATTCTCATTCGCATTAGCAACAGATCGGAACTGTGGTCACTGCCATCATGTCACTATTTAGAGATGCTGTGTTTTCAATCATCTTCATCAGTGTTCCACTTCTAATAATAATGGCCTGAGGTAGTTATGGTACAAAGTGAGTTTCTTTGGGCCCATAGTTCTAGCGGTTTCCATCCATAATCACTTAGCCCCACGGCTTTGGTCCCTTCAGTGAGAACACATCATGGCAAGGAACATGTGATTGAAGAGAACAGTTGACCTCTTGTCAAATGAGAAGAAAGAAAAAGTGTCCAGGTCCCCAGGTGCCCTTCAAGAAAAATCCCCCAGTAGATGCAGGTCTTCATTATTCCATCCTTTTGATAGATATGAGCTGTGACTAAGACTTTAGCATGTGCCTTCACAAGACTTAAGATGCTAAATGAGCAGTGCTGGCTCTTACTCTCTCACTGGATATACCTTCCATTTCCTGCATGATTTATAGAGTCAGTGACTATTATAATCTCTGCCATCAAACAAAGGTTTATGTCCATTTTCAATTTGGATTGTCTTAATTGTTTGATTGCAAGGTGCCTCTAGATCCAATTTGTGGCTGTCCTACTTTTTCTAATTTGTTATGTGCTGTATGTTTTAAGTATGGTTCTAATTATCATGAAGTCTAAATTATTTTATATTAATGCATTGTATGTGTCCTATGAATGTTTTGCCCTTCCCCATTCTAAGTGATTTGAAAAAAATGTTACATTTCCTAGAAAATTTCTGGAAATATCTAGAGGGCTTTTGGTTTCAGTTTTTATAAGTAGAGATGACTGTATATGACATGAATGTTGGTCATGCTTTCTCTTTTTTTAAAAATAGTAATATTATTTGACAGTGTTGCTTTGTAAAGAGGTTCTTCTCCATTGACTTGCTTCAGTGCTTGTATTGAAAACCAATTGGAAATATTAGAAGTTTTGTTTTTCTTTTTATTCATTGCTATTTGCCTATCCTTACAATAATATAATGTGCAAGTGGATGCTTTCTCATGAATGACTTCTCACAAAAATATTCTAGCTATTTATGGTCCTCTACATTCTTATATGTTTTATTTCAACTTAGCAACTTGTACAAAATGCTTGTTGAAACCATAGGAGGGATTGCTTTGAGTCTATACAGTATTGAAAAATTGTGGAAACCTCTCAGTATGGAGCCCTCTGATTCATTAAAATAGTGTATCTCTCTAATTACTTAGGTCACTTTAAAATTTTCTCATCACTGCTTTTAAATTTGCAATGTACATGTCATGCAAATATTCTCTGCTATTAAATTCAGAGTATTATTGGTGCTGGAAATGGCATTTATTTGATTTTTCAATACATAGTGATAAATTGAATAAATTTTAGAATTATTTTACATTCTGAAAATATGCTAAATCATTAGTTCTCATAATTATGTATATTCCTTATAACTTTCTATAATACATAATCAAGTCACCCACGAATGAAAATAGTTCCACCTTTTTTTTAAATTGGTGTTTTATACAACTTAGCTCTCCCTATGTTTTTTCACTTGCCAGGTTTTTGGTACAACACTGAATAGAAAGGAGTAAACCATGTGATCTTCACTACTGAGGGCAAATTAAGTCATTAATTTTTATAAGTGTTCTTTATCAAATTGAGAACATTAACAGCTATTCTTATTTTGCTGAGAATTTTTCTTCACATAAATTGGTCAAATCCAGCAAACATTTGAGTTAATCATAAATATGCTTTTCTTTGTTAATATGATAAATTACACTGCTTGAGTTGTGATCCAACTAACCCTCCTCTCCTGGAATAAAACCTTACCTAGACTTGACCTGTCATTCTTCATGGTGTGGAATTCAATTTCTTAAGTATACCATATCTGACTATATTTGGTTCTGTTTTCTTTTTATTTTTCTAGTTTCAGCATCAGGGTAATGTCCTCTACAAAGAATTAGAAAAGGTCTTTTTCTTTGTTTCCTGAGCTTTTGTGAGCTTGCTCTTAGATCCTTTAAAATATTTAATAAGGATCACCCATGACACCCTCTGGACTAGCAGTTTTCTTCATAGGGAGAAAAACCAAAAATAAAATGAAAGAATTCTTTGTCATCACATGTTTCATGGTGATGCTAATAAACTGGATAGTTTGTCATAAGAATAACGACCCTGTTTCCAATCAGGCTGGGAGGTCACTTCCCAGATCCCTTCCTCATGGTTTGAATTTTGGCAAATGCAACTATGTAATGAGATCTGGAAGCTCAGGCAAAGCACTGGCCATCACTCAAAGAATGAACAAGTTTACAAAGTCAGCAAAACCCGGCATTACTCTTTCAGTGACTCATCCCTCCCATCACCTGCCTTGTGATCAGCATCTATGGCCCCACACAAACCCACAGAGCATAATCACACAGAAAAGCAGCTATTAGTCCAGAGATCCTGTTTTGAATCAGGCTAAGACTTCTAGATAGGACACAGATTCCAGGCCTCAGCAAAGGCTGCCTCGACCTACCTCAGTGGGCACTGACCACACGTGTCTGACTTACCTCAAGTCTGACTCTCACCTAGGAGTGCCATAAAGACTTCCAAACTCTGCTTTTCCCATAATTTGTACACATTAATTCCTGAAGTAAATATTGAATTTCCATAATTTTAGTGGATATATTTTCTGATACAATTCATTAATACGATGATAAATGGAATGCGATTTCTTGATTCTGTAGTTTACATGCCACTGGATTAAACTTTGTCTCCCACTGGCTTTCCAAGGAGACACACCCTTACCAACCTTGATATTTCACTTTTTTTCCAATGGATGTGTTTAATATTTTCCTTCTATTTTTACAAAAATATAAGAACAATGATGTTTTTTTATGACAATAGGAATTATTGTAGATATCTCTAATGTCCCTCCCTTGAGACATATTTTTCATCATATTAAAGCCCATCCTCTTCCTAGTTTGTATTGCCATTAAATTACTTTTGGGATTTGGAGCATTTGATCTTTTCACAATAGATTCCTGCAATACTTCACCAGGCTGTAATTACTCATTAATAATGTGGTGGATCTTTGCCAGTATTTGATTTATTTGTCCTTCATATTCATGAGTAAGATGGCTTTATGATTTACTAGTGTTATTAGTAGTAAAGAATTAAATTGCTTTCCCATTCAGGTCTCACATTGGTCTACCTACATTGATAAAACCAATTCACAAGCTAGCAATGACCTTACCTTCTACCACAGTGAAACACAGCAGGAAAGTAAAATAGGCAAGCTGGCTGGCTATGTGCAACAGAGATTTACTACTGACAGACATTTTAAATGTTATTTTAACACAGTCTTATCATAGATGTTTATTCACAAATTCAATCATTTAAAATTCCACTATGCTTTCATCCTTAAGGAATGGGAAGTAAGCATGTTAGCACACAGGTCACCTATTCTTGTTCTTACTCCCAACCCCTCAGCTATGCAGCTGGAGAAAGAAAGCAGCCACCAACAATATACACACACACGGGAAGTTGTGACCAGCTTCCAATTAAGTTTTATTTAGAAGAGCCAGGGGCCAACTCAAACCCCAGAGTTTGCCAACTTCTACTTAACACCAACATAGGCAGCATGAAAATATCTGCTCCTTGAAAGCTTGAGAGGATTAACAGCACTCACTGACAAAGCTCCCAACTTTTTACTTCATTTTTTTCTGTTTGTATTCTTTGCTTTTTCTATTTGCCATATTTTTTCTGTTTTGTTTGTTTGGGGCTTTATTTTCACTGTGTGTGTGTGTGTGTGTGTGTGTGTGTGTGTGTGTGTGTGTGTGTGTGTGTGTGTAGGTCTGCATGTGTGTGTGGAGGAGGCCAGAGGACCACCTTGAATGTCAAACATCATTCAAGGAGAAAGGCTGTCCACCTTAATGCAAGCAAGCTCTTCCCTCTGGCCTGGAATTTTATAACTAGACAAAGCTGGCTTAGCAGACAGCCATAGGATTCTGCCTCCCCTGCAGGCCACCACAGCCACTTTTTTTTAACGTGGAATTTAGGATTAAGTTCATGCCCTTATGCTTACAAGGCAAGCACTTTGTTGGCTAAGTTATTTTTTACTTTTATTTTTGAGACATGGTCTGATTGTGTGGCCCATGCTAGCTGTGAACTCATGCTTCACCTACCTTAAGTCCTGAGTGCTGGCATTACAACTATGCACTGTCATGACCAGTCTCCATTAGACAGATGTGATTCTACTATTATTTTCAAGCTTATACAATGACTTGGTGTTTTGTTGTTTGCTTTTTTCTGTGCATTTTGATTATGAGATTATTCAATTAATTAATTGTAGGGTATCAACAATCAGAGCCAGCTAGACAAAGACTTAAAAGAAACAAGTGTTATATGCTGTATATAAGCACTTCAAAGTCATTACTTTTTATGAAAAATAAAAGTTTCATTTCTGCTAATAGATGTATGACATATAAAATGTATCACTAACATATTTAAAGCAATTAAACAACTTCAAATATAACTGCAGCTTGTGCTTTTACAGTGAATAAAAATATCCTTCATCTTACATCTAATATTTTGTATTGAAATATTGCTTTCTTCATATATAAAGCATTACACATAATATAACAGCATGTCAGGCTTTGTGGGTAAAGTGCACTCTAGGGCACAGATTGAAGTACCCTAGTAAAAACAGAAGTTTTCCAAAAATAAGAACTAAATCACAGTTATACATATATAATGTACTGTTGGTGCCAACAACTAAAATTTGATATCCTGGGCTTTGCTTTTGCTAGTAAAAGAGTAGAAATAAACTTTCTACTATCCATACTGCAGGATTTTATGACAAAGTAGAAACATTACAAATTCTGTCTGACAACTACAAACTGTCACATAAATGTCAGCTGTTGTTGAAGTGAGCTCCCAGTCATCTCTTCATGCTGCTGTTAGTCTCTCTATGATTTTAAAGTGCAAAATTATTTCTCCCTAACATATTTGACATACAATATATTACCATATATATATTTCTAACCATCAGAACAGATGTAGTAGAAGCATTGACTTATTACTAAACTTTATGAAGATAATCAGTTTATTACAGTGACACATTTCTTTATTAGAGTGTGAAAGTGATCTTACATAGAGCTACATAGAACACCACACAGTAAGATTTCCCTTCAAGTACCAGTATCTTTCATTATTTACAAAAATAAAAGCAATAATCTGAGGGACCTAGGGAGAACTTGACTCAGTCAGTAAAGTTCTTCTGTACAACCATGAGAACCTGTTTTCAGCATCCACATAAATGCTGGGCAGAGGGGTACACACCTGTAATCCCATGCTTGGGGGCAAACACAGGCAGATCTCCATGGTAATCTGGCTAACTAGACTAGCCAAAGTGGTAAACTCTACATTCAAATGCTCAAAAAATAAAGTGGAGAGGAATAGAGGGATACACCCAGCATCAACCTCTCTCCCTCCCTCTCTCTCTCTCTCTCCTCTCTCTCTCTCTTCTCTTTCTTTGTCTCTCTCACACACACACTCATATCTACACCCACACAAATTCAGACATACACATACATATATAGCACACACACATATGGAAGTATGACTAATCCATAATGCCCAGGTGATCCTAAGCTAAATAAATTCATGAATAAACAAACACAACCAAAGCCAGAGGCAAGACAATACCTCTGAAGCAGTACTGTACAGTAACCAAAAGCTGCATAGTACTGGCATGAAAATAGATACACATACCAGTGGAACAGAACATAGAAACTGGAAATTAATCCGCACTCATGTAAGACAAACTAATGTTTGGTCAAGACACCAAGAACATACAAGAGAGACAATTTAGTCTCCTCAAAGTATGAAAATAGATCCCATTTTCTCCATGAACAACAACAAATCAATTCCAAAAAGCGGGATAACAATGCATGGTTTGCCCACTAAATAATGTAACTCATTATGGACAATAAATATTAAAGTTAAAAAAAATAAAATAAAATAAAAATAAATAAATAAATAAATAAATAAAAATTCAAAACTAAAATATGAGTACAAGGAACACTATAGGAAACTCCACAGACACTAGCATAGGGATTCTTTTTTGACAGACATCAAGTCACAAGCGGCAAGAGTGTTGGCACATGAGATGATCTTTAACCAACAAGCTTCATCACCACAAGGAAAGAATCAACAGAGTCAAGTGAGAGCCTAGAGAATGGAAGGGTTTGTAAACTATTTCTTTCACAGAGAATTAATTTCCAGTAAATATAAGGAACTCAAAAAGCTGAGCACCACAAAACCTAATAATCCAATAAAACACAGACTACAGACTAAGCTGACATGTCTTAAAGGAACATGACAATAGGCATAGGGCAAAAAGTTTAATCTCATTAATCATTAGGGAACTGTGAATCAAAAATAAACCTAAATGGATATCAAGGTTGTGGTACATATACGCCATGGAATTCCACTCAGCAGTAAGGAAAAACAATGTAATGAAATTTACAGGAAAGTGGATGGATTAGGAACAGATCATACTCAGTGAACTCACAAAAGGCCAGAAACAAAAGCTACATATTCTCCCTCATCTGTGGTTCCCAATCAGGTTAAGCTTAAATAGCAAGCAAACCTGGCACATGAATTATGAGACTGACAACGGGGATGGAAGGGATTGGGGAAGGGTGGGTTTGGGAGGTTGGGGGAAATAACAGAAAACTAAATCCATAATGAATAACATAGAATCCTTACTTTTGGACAGTAAGCTATTGAGGAAGATGGTGGAATGGTCTGATAAGTAGGAACCTGAAGAGGGTAGGAGGAAGCCTAACCCTAAGACTCGGGAAGCCATTAAGTCTGGGGAAGGGTTGTAAGACCTCACCCTAAGGTTATATAAAGGGGAAGAAATTCTCTCCTTGGCCTCTCCTACCTGTTCCCTGTTCTGTGTGTGTGGTGTTGGTGATGGGTTTCTCTCTCTGCTTGGACCTGTCAAAGAGGGCCAGCCTCATTCCCTGTTATGGAACTTCCCCTCAGTCTGTAGTTTCAATAAATACTTTCCTCCCCAAAACTGTGCCTGGTTTGAAGATTCATCCCAGCGGCGTGTGGCTGACTACAACAGACCCATAAGAAGATATGTCGATGAAAATAAATCAAATAACATGGTAACAAATGACAGGAATTTAGTCTCCTTTTTTTGCATTTGTAACATGAAGCCAAGAGTTTCTCTGATGAATTTTGTGGTTATTACTCTTCTCAGTATGTCACTCTGAAGAATTAAAAGTTCTAATTGAGATTAAGAATTACAGGGAAGGTGAAAACCTCTTTCTACCCCTTTAAATTATAAGCTCTAGATATGTCCTTGCTGTGACCCTGCCCTTGGTATGTTTAATGAATTTGGTATTCAATGTCCAATTATCGTATTATTTCTGGCCATGGTAATTTTCACCCTACCATAAATTTGGCATGGGAATGGTATGTTCATCAATAGGTAAAACTTTGGAAGGTTTTTGAAACACAGGCAAATGATTCCCCTGGTAGGTTTTGCTCAGAGCACTACCTGCAGTCCTCGGAGCGTGGTTTGTAATCAGGATACATGGTGCTGAGGAGTGACTGCAGATGGAACATTCAGGTCGTGTGGGAGCTCTTAGCTGGTCGGGGCAACAGCAATGCATCCTTAATGGCTCTTCAGGGCATCGTCCTAATACAGTGGAGTGTACTAAGCAGCATTTGTGATGATGAGCCTGAGTCACCGAGGATGGGTAAATTATGCTCTGCACGCTCTGTTTATTGAGGAATGTCCTTCGAACCAGAAGGAAAAAGTCTTGTTTAGAGAAGAGAGAATCCAGCCTCAGAAGAAGCTACAGAGAAAACAATGACCTGCCTTGCTTCCTCTCAGCAATTCTTCCTAATTCTGTTGGTACAGACTTGATGAGGAAGACAAATTCCTAGTCAATGTGACTTTCTTCCACAAATACTAGTTACCATTTCACAAGACAGGACACAAACCAACAAATTTGTCATCTTTCAGGGCTACCAAATGCACCCTTCATGTCATGACATCTCAGAAAATAGCTTTCTTTTAACCCATCATTAAAAAAAGTAGACTGGAGCTTCTAGGTAAAAGACAAGAAACCCCTCTCTCGGCCATCTGCCCAGAAAGTGTGTGTGAACTAGAAAAAGAAAACACTTATATGGAGTTGATATTAATCTCAATATAAATGTGTCCATATTTCTACCTATATTTATTCAGTTGTGATACAGATTACCACAGCCAATTCCCTCAGCATTTAACCTGTTTCTGTAGAAATTGGGCTTCTTAAAAATGAACTATAAATATTTACAAGTGAAGAGCAGTTATCAAAAATGGTGATAATGCAGTGATCATAAGGTTTATTCTGAGAATTACCTCTTTGTTGGCTCAAGAGTTTGAACTTTATGTTTCTAGCGTATTAATCCAAATAATATTAACAACTTTAAATATAAATCAAAATGATAAGAATGTCAAAAAATTAGAAAGGAAAAACAGTTCTTTCAAAGGTCTTTAAAGCATTCTTATCTCCTATAAAAATTAAACATTACATATAATGCGACATAACAAACTTCAAACACTTTAATAAATTCAAGTAATATTAGAAACATAAAACAAAGTTCAAATCTGACATATGTGATTCAGTATAAAAATGATAAATTTTAAAGACTTTTTAAACTTATACTCAGGCACTTCGAAGTTTAAAGTTAACACATTTTTTCCAGCTAAAACCATTCTTTATATGACATTTTATTATGCTAAAAATATATTCCTGAGAGAAGAAAAAGAGACTTTGAAAGCCACGTTGAACGGAAGATGCTATTTGCAAGGACCCTTCTTTTGTTTCCTAGCCTCTCCCATAAGGCACAGTTCCCTGGAAAATGGGCTTCCTGCCAGTTTAGTCGTCAGTCTGAAGTGAGAATGGAGAGTTGCTCAGCAGTGTGTACTCCTTTCTGAGCTTTGGTATAGGATATGCACATCTTAAAATGTGTGGAACAGATGAGTTGTAGATTCAGCTCTCAGGCTTACTGTACACATTTTTGTTACTTTTACTTTGCTGAGGTACATCTTAGTGAGTTATGGGGTCAGGAAATACCAGTCCTGAGTGGCAGATAATTACCACAAGGGCTGATGTTAGATGCCCTGCCACCGTTTAGCCTCTAGTCCTAGGATCCAAAAGCAACACTTTTTCTTTCTACTGCCTTTGATAGTTCCCTTTAATAGCTCCTTGTTTAGTGCTGGGTTTTCTTTGTGTGCTTTAGGGAGGAGCAGTGGAAAATGGGTGGATAAGAACTAAGTCACTGTTATTTTTTGAAGGCAACAGTATATATTCTTTTCTTTACTTTGATTCTACTCCTCTCCAAGCGTTATGACAGTTGATCTATCAAAATAACCAAGCAGGAAGCTTCTAATATTATCTTGCCATACATATTTTAAGAATTATAACATCTAAGAAAAATCCCCAACATTTGTTCTGTAACTTAGAAGAGTTTCCCCAAATTCATTTTAAGCTAATTTCCACTGGAGACATGGGTTAAGATAGAAATGATGGAGAAAATAAAACATTCTTCCACACTCAAACATTAGCTCAAGTTCATCACTGCATTTCGAGCCTGGATTCCCAGCAAAGAGACCAGTTATTGTTACAAAGTGACTACTTTGTCAATCCTTGTTGACTTGGTAAATGAATACATACAAGTCATTAATGACTAGAGCAATAACAGAACAAAGAGCAATAGAAATTTCATTATATAAATACATGGGAGTGCATTTAGTCACAAAGAGCAAAAGATATCTATCTCTTCACCAGAAAATTGAAGGTGAATCTCACAATTAAATCTATTTTAGTTATTAACCATATAGAGAATTTTATCAGATCTCTCTCTGTGGTTTCCATTTTCAGTAAATGGCGTTTGGTAAATGCTTTTAAAATCAAAGTAATAATTGAATATTCAGGTCAACATATTAGAACCATGTTAGAGTACCCATTGCAGCTTAATAGGGATTCAATGGCTATTGTGGACCAAGTCTGAAAATCAAATGCTTGTTGTTGAAATTTTAAGTATCAGCATGCATGCAAAGACAATGTTTAATAAGCAAAGAAAAGAAAGACTCAAATTGAGAACGTTGATCAGTCAGATGTTTCCATGTTACCATGTGCTAGAGAAAACTCAGAGGGGATAGGAGGAAACCCAGCAGCTGAGATATAACTGCTAATCCCTTCTCCTTAAGATTGTGCTTAAACACACGGGCTCCAAGGAAGCTTCTGCGTTCTATCTCTTCCACTATGTTACAGTTAATTAGGGTCACCAGGCCACCATTTCCTCATCTATAAAGTAGAGATAATAATAGTACCCAATCCGAGAGCGTTGGGACGTATTAATGTGTCAACACAACAATCACTACTTACAAACATAATGCCTGGTTTATAGTAAATTGGAATGCCATAATTCATTTGCCCCTAACAGAAAAAAATGAAAGTAATGTTTATCCACTTTTTCTTTCTGTGATGTTTCATTTAATTAACAATAATTAATTGAGGTTATTCCCTGCTTTGCTAATACTCTCTACATATTTTTCTCTTACATGACTTCTGCCTATCATTTTAACATGCTCTTTCTCATTTTGTTTTACAAACATTTTAAAATATGTACAGAACTTTTCTTAAATTTTATGATCTATTACTATAATCTTTAATGCCATTTAGAAGGAAACAAAACATCTTCTCAAAGTAAGATGATGCCCTGCTAAATTATATACATTTGTATATATTTTATATACATTTGTGAGATAGATTACTGTCAGATATTCTATTATCATTAAGTCAATATTTTTAAGATATTTTTATTTATTTTCAAGGACTTTCATAGTTAGGTTTTGTAGGCAAGCACCTTAACCACTTAGCAATCTCTCTAGCCCTAAGTCAGGTTTTTAAAGAGTCAGGTTTTTAAAAGTCAGGTTTTTAGCTACAACATAGTTTTACATTTGGCTGGGTGTGGTGGTGCACACTTTTGATCCCAGTAACTGGGAGGCAGAGCTAGGAGGATCTCCATGAGTTTGAGGCCAGCCTGAGACTACATAGTGAATTCCAGGTCATCCTGGACTAGAGCGAGACCCTACCTTGAAAAACCCATAAAAATCATTCTAAGAAAATATGACATGAAAGAAAATACACTATCAGTATGGAGAGACATTATTTCAATAATTAAAGAAAATAGAGGAAAGGAAATATGAAGATACATAAATGCATAATAAAAAGTGTTTATGGTACATAATCTGCATCAAATTGTGTTACTCTATTAGATAAAGATAACCTTCTTGTCTATATATTGAGTCTTTTATTTGATATCTGAACATATGAAGATCCTCAAGAAAGGCAAAGAATAGTTTTGTTAGGTTTTTTTTTTTTTGTTGTTGTTGTTTTTGTTTTTTGTTTTTTTTTTTTTTTTTTGGTTTTTCGAGGTAGGGTCTCACTCTAGTCCAGACCAACCTGGAATTCAGTCTCAGGGTGGCCTTGAACTCACGTCAATCCTCCTACCTCTGCCTCCTGAGTGCTGGGATTAAAGGTGTGCGCCACCACGCCCGGCAAGAATAGTTTTTTTTTTAATGTGCAAGGAATATAATTCTAATAATTGAATTTTGCTTCCCATGAAAATTTATGCACTGGTAGTAGGTATCACAGAAGACAATCACAGCTACAGGGGTATTTCTTTTACCTTCTGAATATATCACATTGAATTATTAGAAATCACTTTGTAGTTCTTGAGTGGCATGATGACTGCTACAGGAGTAATCAACAACTCTGATTGGATCCGAGGTCTTCATTAGAGGGCTATATGTCGGGTTCAGAAAGCATAGTTGAAAACCTATGGTTTAGGAGGCTATAGGCTACGTGGAGAGCTCCTAATGTTGTTTGGCTAAATGGATTTGTTGCGTCCATCCAACTGCCTCTAACTCTTCATGTTCATGCCTACAGATCATTGTTGCTCTCACATCTGTTTAGAGAAGCTTCTTTGTGCTTTGATAGTGACTCCTGAGGAGATTCAAACTCAAGAGAGTGCTGAAAAGAAGACTTTCTTCTGCTGTGGAAAATTGATTTCTGTGATCCAATAAACTGACATCTTATAGCAGAGAATATTACTCTGAGAATAAATTTACTGCAGACTCCTGTTCTACCACTTGCTATCACTTCCTGAGATTGTAATCAGCTGCATCACTGTGCTGAATATTGTCTTCATCATATAAAATCTAACAGTGGCATCGCTCACCTCACAATGGACTGCAAAGAATTCAAGTAGCTAGATCCTTTTTCTACCATTATATTAATTTTATTTAAGGGAATTTATGCCTCAGTATGGTTGTTCATTCGCTTATTTTAAAGTACTTAGTGAATATACACCTGGTCTCTTCCCTACAATAGCTACACCCTTGACTTTCTCAAAAATCATACATAAAGCCAAGGGTGGTAGTGAAAGCCTATGATCCCAACACTCAGGTGGCTAAGGCAGGAGAGACGTAAATTCAAGACCAGTCTGGGTTACATAGCCAGTTTCAGGCTAGCCTACACTGTGAAGTACTCTCTCAGTGAAAGAACAAAAGAGACTAGATAGATAGATAGATAGATAGATAGATAGATAGATAGATAGATGATAGATAGATAGATAGATAGATAGATAGATAGATAGATAGATAGATAGATAGATAGACAGACAGATAGACAGACAGACAGACAGACAGATAGATAGATAGATAGATAGATAGATAGATGATAGATAGATGATTAGATAGATAGATATAGATATAGATATATAGATATATTCCTTCTACCTTTTCTAATTCACTTCAATGTCTTCTATGAAGTTCATCATTGATATGCATGTTGTCAAAACCAATAGAAACTTGTCCTCATTATTTTCATCTACTCTTTCTTCAGTTTTTCATACCAGTGCCTTTTCAACACAGCCTGTAAGTTTGAATCTTTCAAGTTTTTGATGCTGGTCTCAGCTTCCCACTTAACCTTGTCTTTCTGATTATTCTAATTCACACATACAAAGTCTCTTTGTGGACTAAATACCGGTACATCTAAAATCTTAAATGTTACAAAAATATTCAAACTCCGCATATTCAAAATTATACTTCTTCTCCCTTCATCTAAGTTTGCTATTTCATCAGGCCCCAAACAAGAATGCCTTCCTCTGACATTTCCCCCAACTTTGCCTTCATTGCAATCACCCATGAGTCATTCAGTCTTATTTCCTAACTATCTCTCCAACAAATCAACTTTCCTCCATCTCTACTGTCATCATTCTTACTCCATTATCATACATAGCAAGAACCAGAGCATCGCTAGGTCTCCACAACCACCCCTGTGTCTCTCTAAATCATTCTCCACCCCGAGGAGTTATCTAAAATGAAATACACATTATAGTATCCATAGAAAGATGCTTGGCTTATAGGATAAAGAAAAATGGTGACATGACCTATAAAGATATTATGAATGAAAAATTTTCTAACTGTCAAATTTGTCAACCTCATCACAGATCATTCTTTCTTCACTTACTTTACTTCTGCCATCCACCCTTCCTTCAGTTCCTCTAATTAGCTGAGCCTTGTCTCCCTGCAAGTCTTGAATAATTCATTGCTCTTTCTTTGAATACACTCCTTGGTCACCTCTTTCCCTACTTATATCATAATAGTCTTTCAGATGTCAGTTCTAATATCACTTTTTCTGGTAAAGCCAGGTTATTATGTAGTGAAATTAATGTAAACTGTTATTTATTTGTTCCAACATCCTCTATGTATCTTGATATTTAATGTCACTACATTTTGTCATATGTACTTCTGTACCTCATTGTTTTATTAATGTCTTTTCCTATATAAGCTTCATGAAGATGAATCTTTTAAATTTTCAATAAGCTCTGAAAAAAATCAAAAATAAAAAAGGAAGTATGGCCATTTTGTCACTAAGAAATGAATAGCTAAATGGGTTCATAATCTCTGGAAATATACATAATATGTGTATATATAATAAATAATATTCAATAATAATAATTCAATAATATTCAATATACCATAAACTGCCAAAGGAGCTAGATTAAAAATTAATAATAGATTAAATAGCAAGACAGAGAGAACATATACTTGGATCTCAAATGTACAAGATTTTTCCTACAGATAATAAAGGTGATCATATTTTTCAAGTTTGGCAGTCAAGATATTTTGAAATAATTTCTGTGTTTAGTTAGATAAGAGCTAAGGTTTTTGTTTAATTTTAGTTTCTATTAATCATTTTTTGTCTGAATCAAGATCGTATGTAGCCTCAGTGAGTATTGAACATGCTATCCTGTTGAGGCTGACCTGGACCTCCTGGACCTCCTAATCTTCCTGCCCATATCTTCCAAGTGCTGAGATTACAGGTGATCCACTATACATAGCTTCAATTTAAAAAAATAACTTTTTGTGCAAACTTATAAGATTATCATACATGGAATGTACTAGAATAAGAGTTTAACTGCCATTTAAATAGTTCTTCCAAGCCAGCGGGAACAGAATTCTTTGGAACCTGCACATCTTCCCATTTCAGGAGGGCTTTAAGTCGTCTGTCCTCCATGACAACTGCAGATGAGCAGAGCCGCTTCTTTCAAAATGTTGTGAAATAAGCATTTGCTCTTATTAATTACACATGTACTATAAATGCCTCTCACTTCCAAATATTTTGAATTTCTTTGTCCCATTTCCAACCCTGGTTTCCAGTTCTAGAACTCTCTTTTTCACTATTAAAATATGTCTTTGGCTTTTTCAATGACAGAAAGACTAGCCAAAGTTGAGTGCATGGGTTAAAACATTCATTGTGGGGCTGGAGAGATGGCTCAGTGGTTAAGGCACTTTCCTCTAGTGCCTGAGGCCCCGAGGTTCAATTCCCCAGAACCCACATAAGCCAGACCCACAAGGTGAGCTCTCTCGCTCTCTGTCTCTGTCTCTGTCTCTCTTTCTGTATCTCTCTGCTTGAAAATGAATAAATAAAATACTTTAAAAAAATTCATTGTGCCTCAAAACTGAAAAGAAAATAAGTGACTTGAAAGGCAGGTGTACAGGAACAAAAATTTGACAGGAAGGGATATTAGATTAAAGATACTTAGATTTGTTTTAATTATTCCAAGTTCTTCCTAGAAACTTTGCCCCTGAAGTCAATACTATTCATTCTGTATGTAAGTGGTAGCTCTTAAAGGAGGGAACATTCTCAACAATCATGTGACTGTACTAATATAATGGCTGTGCTTACACGAGAAAGGAAAGTAACAGCATTATGAGCACTACACTTAAAAAGCCAGTGACATATTGCAAAAGAAAAGTCCTGGAAGGCTAAAGAAAGGCAATAACAGTTAGCGGTTAGGAATTAGGAGAAGCAACATTTTCTTTGTGAACTTTGGAGTTCTTTGTGTGCCATATATACAATTATAAAATTAAATGTACTATAATGCACTGGTGCTAACTAAATAAAGTGCACATTTTAATGAATCACGTTCTACTAAATATGTATATGTTTTAAAGAAAATGCTCAGCTCATGAACAAAAAAGGAAAAATTGTGCCAATCGACTTCTAAAGTCTTCAGTAATATTTATATTCTTAACTTTGTTTCAAAGTCTACTTAGAATTAAATACTTTTGCAAGATCAAGAAATTCAACTATAGTGAAATGTCCAGAGATTTTGGACAAGTACTCAAAACATAGGTATTAATACAAATATTGACTTTATGTTTTGTTGGACACCTAGATTTATTATCTCTCAAGGCAAATATTGACTGTATCTTCAAGGTCGATAAATCTCTATGTTCACTAGAACAAAAGTCAATACCTGCATCATATCCACTTTCCCGGACAATAACTATTTCTATTTATGTTGCAATTTCTAGTGTTAGAAATTCATATTTATTAAAGAGAAAGAAAACATGGATAAAATGTTAATTGGTAAGTAAAAGATTAAAATTGGTTGACATGTAAATTATCCTAAAATGAATAGAGCTTTTATAGTAAGAAGTTAGACTTACAAATTATTTTTGCCAAAAGAAGCAACACCTATTTATGAACAGTAAGTAGAATAAGAATAGAGGAAATTAAATATCTAGCTTTGTTTTCACAAATCTGTTATTAATTTTGCTTTCTCCCAAACTACAAATCTCTATTTTCTTCCCAGCTAAATATCTTGGATAAAATTATTTATTTAGTAGGCACAGAAGCAGTGGGGTTGATATTCTTGCAACACTAGTCTATTATTTCTTAGAACAATGATTTTGATTAACTGCATAAATAATAATCTAATACCACATATCTAAAATAATGAACAAATTTTGGTGATTTTTTTCTGTATTTTTTCTTTAATCTTTTTGTGATTTTACACTTTTGAAAAAAGATAGTTTGTACTATGTACTCTGTGGGAAGTCAGATATATATTCTATACTTAGAGCTGTGGGACTAACTGGAGACTCAGGGTTGTGTTCGTTCTTGAGCTAATCAATTTCAATAGACGGTGTGAACAAGTCATTTCCATTCTAGGAGATAGCTAACACTGTCTAGTAATGGCAACTGTGAACACTAAGAGGATTCCCTAGTGCCCAGTTCTCACTGCTGGCTCCAGTTTCACAGGAAGGATGTACTTTCCCTCATTCAGTGTGCTAGAGGTGGGAGTGATCCCTCGGGAAACATGAGCATAAATAATGACATAAATGTATCACTTGAATTGTTTTTGTTTTTGTTTTGTTTGTAATGCAGTTTTTGCCATAGGCTTCAAGTTGGCTTGGAACTTCTTCTGGAGTCTAGGCTGTCCTGGAACTCAAAATCCTTCTGTCTCAGCCACTCAAGTGCTGGATTAACAGATTTGCATCATCACACCCACCTTGCATATGGCACTTTTCAGAGGAAGTACACATTTAGCCTTGTATTAGATTTTGGAACCCAAAAGTGGAAAAGTGTGAGTCACTGTGTGAGTCAATAGTGGAGAGCTTACTTGGAGGATCCTCCAAATCCACAATGTTCTGTTCTAGTAAAAAAGAAACATTATATTGAGCCATTGACATAGCCGCAGAATCGTGCTTCTTCCTGCAGTGAGAGCTCGACTTCCATTCTGTCTAGTGATATGATCAAGGAGTGAAGCTGCAGACCTGGATGCCTTACACTTAGAGCCTACACACTCACTGAGAAGCCTTACAAGCCATAGAATCAAGTCAACTGAAAAAGAGGAATGAAATCAAATGAGACAGGGAAATACTGGGAAATAAAATAGGCATTTCCCCTTTTCAATTCATTTTACTTTGACCTTAAATTCTTCTTCATTCATTGCTAGAAATTACTCTTCTTTTTGCCTTCACCTGGATTGGCCAAGAGCCAAATGTTTTCAATGGTGATTTTCATTAATATTACATGAATGAATACATCTACCATCACCTAATTAAACGAGTGCCTTTTTGTGTATATTCAGCAATAATGTGGTCTCCTTTCTATACAATCTGCTGACTAAAATTAATTATTACATTATCTGGAACTTAGTGGACTATAAGTCCTCTGGCCAATTTTATAAGAATTATGGTTTGACAGAAACCTAATCTTGAAGAGATTACTCTGTGCCATCATTAGGAGCCCTCCCTGGCAGTATATAACCCTATCATGGAATGACGACACCCACGCAGCCTGACTCTCAGCTACATAAGTTAGTGGTAATAAAATTGGAAATGGCAGCCCATTCACCTTTCCGGGTGACAGCATTAATACGGCTGCTTCTCTTCATTTGTGCTCTAGAGGCTGACTCTGGACAGTATGAAAAAAAAGCCTGGAAATAGGTTTACCACAGAGCAAAAACTCCAAAGCAAATGCTTTCCTCTCCTTGACAAACAGCTCATCTCTTTGATGTCGTTGCAATGGAGTTACCTGATTTGTGGTCCCTCAGTAGGAGAAGGTGAGATTTGGGGATTTTTATTAGTTATTTGCTCTTATAATTTACCTAAAAAATGATATGGTTGAAGTCTTTTGACCTTCAATTCTTTTCTGTTACTTTTGATGCATTAGAGATGGTTTTCAGTGTTTCTTAAGCTTATTTTATTATCCTGTTTCTCATTTTAAAAATAAATAGCACAAAGCTAATGAACTCATTTCTCAGAATGTGTAATATCCCCTGGAGCAAAATACATTTCCTGAAAACCTGAACAAAAAGCTATTGCTTAGTATCACAAGTAACCATGCTTCTTTGAACTTGTGTGTATGTGTAAGTGCAATTTACAAACACAATGCTTTAAATATCAAAAATTAATCAGGAGGGCTGGAGAGATGGCTCAGAGGTTAAGGCACTTGCCTCCAGTGCCTAAGGCCCTGGGGTTCAATTCCCCAGGACTCACATAAGCCAGACCCACAAGTTGGTGGCCCTGGTGTGCTCTCCCTCTCTCTCTCTCTCTTTCTCTCTCTCTCTCTCTCTCTCTCATTAAAAATGAATAAATAAAATATTTTTAAAAAATTAATCAGGAATTAGTGGCCTATATGGAAATAAATGGCCCAGGAATTATGAAACCATGGCATTTTACTCTACTATTCTTATTATTTGTACCATTGTAGTCCATGTTACTGTGAGGCAGAAGTTAGCTTCTGGGAGGACTGACCAATGGACTCCCAAAAACAGGACATAAAAGAAAATTAGTCTTTCTAAATAGACAGTACTTCAGGGACCTAAAAACAGGCTGTGAAGATGGTGGGTACATGAACCAAATAGGGTGTAAGGGAGAATAATTTGTGGTGGTGTGACAGGTTAGGGTGACTAGAACCCAAAGGTAACCATGAGTGTCCTTGGTCTTGTGTTTACAGACTCCACTTATCTCTTACCTTACCTGAACCCCTTCCCTTGAGTGGGAGGTGTCTCTTACTAGAGCTCAAACCTAATCCTGAAACTGATTGGTCAAGGACAGATCAAACATCTGTCTCTCTGGCTCCCCTGGGCCAGAGGATATAGTTACCTGAAGAAGGGGTTGGGGGGTCTTCCCCTTTTCCCTCATGGCCAGTCAGCAGAGAAACATCTGTATCTCCAGGCCTAGCTTACTAGGGCTGTGGTGACAGGCTGGGACTTTTCTTTCCCCACATGGATCTTTTGTTCCCTTTATGGGAACCCTCTTATTTCTCCTTCTTTCTCTTAGCCTTGCAGGGGAGCCCCTCCCTCGTGTGCTCTCTCCTCACTCTTAACAGAGAATTCTGTAGCTTCTCCTCTCCTCCTCTTAAATGAAGTCTCCCACTAAACCTTTTCCTCTGGGAGTCTATAATTTTAATTCTTTAAACTCATGACAAGGATCCAGGCACTCTTACGTTTTAAGGTGCACCAGGACTAGCTGGGAACTGCAAATAATTCCTCTTCCAAGGAGGGCATTCAGAATGTTGGTACCCTTCCCCTACTGAGCATTCAACATGAAGGATACTTAAGCTCATTTACATATCATTGTATCTTATACATGTATTTATAACAGACTGAATTCTAGGTTCAATGGGCTTCCTAAATGAGCATGCCATTTCTTTGAAATGCCCTCTCTGGAGGAGGTACAAGGATGGAGAGAACAGGATCAGTGCCATACTGTTCACCTCTGCTGACTCTAACATGTGTTCTTGCTCCTGGCTAGCTCTAGTTAACATGTCACTGCCCGCTCTACCACTGTGTCCCAAATACATTCTCAAGAGCATAAAAACAGACTGTCGCCAGCGTCCTGAATGGATGAAGCTGAAACATGACTGCAAAACAAACAGGAATTCTTCCAATCTTAAAAAAGTTACCTAGCTGAGAGAGGAAGTGAACAGTTGTACAGAAAGTGAATGAAAGTACAATGTTAAACGTAGCCAGGAACAACTGAACATTTCTGATGGGATCAAGGTTTTCAAAGTACACAGAGAGTGAGGTCAGGCTCGCTGTCTTTCAATGGCTTGCTTTCTCTCCCAGAGTTTTCATGTAAAGTTTAAATGTTAGAAGATGTGTTATAAAAGTGGGCAAGAACTCTTTCAGTCCTCTGGTTCTGCTCCATTCATCACGAGACAGTCCTCATTCATTCCTTCTCTCCAGGCTTTAGACTTAGTGTTGCCTTAAAAGACAAAAGTTAGTTGAGTATGATTGATAATTAAATCAACTACTGTTTCCAGGCCTGTCTTGTCCTTACACACTGAAAAGATACACTTATGGTCTAGTGTTTCAATACCTAAATACTGCCCAGGAGGCTCAAAGCTTGCCTTTCTTCTACTCGCCAAACCTAGACTCTGCCTGGCTATTGCATAGATTTTAAAGCACCATTCCTAGATTCATTCATGGGATGGAAGTAATGTCTAGACTGTCACTACAATCTCCATTTGGAGTTCTTTCATAAAGCTTTCTAGTCTTCTTCCTTATAATTATATTTGACATTCTCTATCATGTCCTCTCTCAAGCCCCAGCTTCTACTAATCAGGATCTATCTAGCTGCTTTCAGAGTTCATTTAACCTTCTCTCTACAAAATATAGTACATATTTTTATAAGTAACTAACACCATTATTCTTATCTTGTTTTTCAAAAATTTTATGTCTATCCAAAGACCTGAGGTTATTCATTTAGGGTAAATAATAGAGTATTTTAAGATAAATGCTATTTTTTTCAAAAGCTATATATCAGAATATCTTATAACTTTGATCTAATGTATACTTTTGTGATGGTTTTGTTGTCAATTTGACCCCTTTAGTAATCTTGGGTGGGTCTCTGAGGATGTTCACAGGAAGGCAGCTTCTCAGTAGGGGGCAGGATGTAAGGAAGCTCAGAGGAGCTGGAAATGAACATCACTTCCTGGGAGGGCCATTCAGGAAGGAAATTCCAGAGACTTGGGAAACCAAAAAGACTGATGTCACTGCAAGACCCCACCCTAAGGCTATCTAAAGAGGAAAGAAAGCTCCCACCCCATCTCATTAGCCAAACCTCAAAGTCTATAGTTCTTTCTGCATTCAAGTCTTTCAACCCTGACCAGAATATTCCATCAAGCTGTATATACAGCAGCACTGCGAGAATTCACCTTAGGTGAATGTTTCAAATCCTTCCACAATCCTCCTGTAAATCAGCTCCAAAAGGCCAAAGCCCAGAATCAAGGATCCAACAGCAATAATCGTACTCTTGGTACCAAAACTGTTGTAGTCAGCTTTCTCATTGCTGAGACAAAGAACCCAACCAAAAGCAGCTGATGGGAGGACTGGGTTTATTTTGGCTTACAAACTCAAGTGGAGACTCTATCATGGCAAGGAAAACAATGCCATGAGCAGAGGGATGGATGTCATCATCTGGTCAATATCAGGTAGACAACAGCAACAGAAGAGTGTGCCAAACACTGCCGAGAGGAAGCTGGCTATAATCCCCATAAATCTGCCTGAAAGAGCACAGCTCTAACAAGGTTCCAATATCCAAACTGCCATCAGCTGGGGATTGAGCATTCAGAACACATTTGTTTGTGGGGGACACCTGGATGAAACCATCACAGCAAGTGAAGGTTAAATCAGTAATAAATTACATGATAGGTGAAAGAAATTAATGACAAAATGTGGAAATTAAAGACAAAATGATGAACTCTTCATCTAGAAACAGCTCATTTAAAACACACTGTGGTCTGGTGTGGTGGCACACACACCTAAAATCTCAACAGTCAGGAAGGTAAATTGCTGTGAATTCAAGACCAGCCTGGGCTGTAGAGTAATACATGACCAGTCAAGCCTACACATGAGCCCTTGTTTCAAATCAAAACAAACAAATTAATCACAAAACAAAGAACTGTCCTTTGCTCACATAAACAAAGGCAAAGAAACCCCATTAGAAAATACATGAATTACCTTGCAAGGGTTCAAATTGATTCATGTGACTCTAGAACCAAGGCCATTGGCTTTAAAAACTAAACTATTTTTGGAACATTTAAGACAATGAAATGTAAAACATGTAAGTATTAGATAAAATTGTCACAGAGTTGAAATCCAAAAGAAAGGAGAAGGCACAAATAGGTAAGAAACAAATTAAAGAATCAATGTTTTCACTTTTATAATTGGAAAACTATTATTTTAGAAGAAATTATTAATCTATGGGCAAGCTGGTGTAAAAGTGTGATCACCACTTTAAACCTCCTTGAAGCAAGTAAACGCTGGTGAAGATTTTAGGGAAAGAAGATTTGATAGTCATGGATGTACTTGTCAAGCTGACTCTGTTTCTCCTACTGAAGAACCACCAGCAGGTGTAGAGGTGGCACACCTTGAAAATGATGAATGTGGTATCAGGAGGTAGAGACCAGTCACTCCATAAGAAATTCTGAATTCATACTAGTTGGTCATAAAGTGTATTCAGAGTCACTGAATTAGATGAATAGAATTCTACAGACACTCAAGATAGCAGTTTTAATATAGTAAACCAATAGTATTTTAATGTAAGTTCAACTATGGCATTGATTCTCTTTATGTAAACACTATCTTCAACACACATGTATAGATGATGGCTATAACTTCAATGTATCTGGGTTTCTGCATATCATCATATAAAAAGTACCATCTCCACCTGACTTGGTCTCATGTTTGCAGTCCTCTCCTCCCATTCTTCCAATAACTACCTTCTAGGCAAAGGTATTCAATTACACACCATCATCAATTCACAATGGTTCACAATGCTTGGAACTCAACAAGCACATTTTCTAGGTGTATATTTTGATTACTAATGACTGTGAGGGATATAAAAGGAAAAGCGTGAAGAAAACTTGTGTACTAACTATAATGACCCCAATATATACTGGTTTTTGTCCTGTTAGATATGAAAATTACCTCTACTAAGATATGTTAGCAAAAAAAGTTAATCCATCACACTCTAACAGTGTGCAAAATTGACCCATTCAGTCCCTTTGAGGTAAGTTATGCAACCTCAGTTTCATACAGTACCTAAAATATTAATTATCAGCAATCAAAAATAATTTGTGAAGCTTCCTTTAAGAAATAATGTAAGTTGAAGGGAAATTTTTCCTAAAATTGTGTCCAAAGTGCCTTTGGATATTGAAGCAGTCAGGCTTTGATCTGAATGAGATGAGAAGCTGGAGTAAAGTGGAAACACGTTTCCCTGGCATGAGGGGGAGGGGGATGGGTTAGATCCCTAGTGCCACAAAAAAAAAAAAAAAACACCAAATGTCAAGAAGCCTACCCAAGACTGAATACAGGGTAAGATAGTGTGACTTGACCATGGGGTACAGGACAGCTGTAAGAAAGAAAAGCTGGAAATGGGGAGGCCTGAGAAGGCTACTATCACCGCTGAGTTTGAATTAGGAAGGAAACAGTAGGGATGATCAAGTGTACATATTTATTCCAAAGAGGAAAAAAATCACAGGGATTTTCTGGGTGATTGAATGAATGTGGAATGACAGAATGAGGAATCAAGACTGACGGGGATTTTTGTATATTTGTTTGTTTGTTTGTTTTGTGCCTTAGCCTCCAGAATGATGGTGTTTCCAATAATTAAGGTAATGGATACTTCAGAACGAGCAGGTTTGGGGTGGGTATTAAGAGTTGATACAGGATTATTGATTGTGGTGGCCATTAGACAGATACGAGGAGATGCTGATGAGCCACTTGGAATGTGAGTCTCCAATTACTGACAAGATTCACATTTCAGAGTCATCAACATAGAGGCAATTTTTAATTCACGAAAGTGAATGATATCACCAAGAGAATGCAAAGAATGAATGTAGGCTGCTATGGTATTACTCAACAAAAAGAAGAGAGGAGCAAAGGAGAGTTTCTGTGAAGTCAACCAATAAGGAAAGAAAGCATCCAGTCTTGGTGCTAAGTGTTAACAGTGCTTGAAGAAACAGTTTAATGAAATTAGCTGTTCCTATAATTATCCAAATATTGACAGGAAATAAAAACAGATAGACATTCTGCCTTTCAGGAATCTATGTATCAGTTCCTCTAATTTTTTTTGTATTTTGTGTTTTCCTTTAATTTGAAGGACTAACTTTTCTCAAAGATTATGCTGCGCTTATTAGCTTGGTATATTGGCAACTCTTCAGATCTTGGCAAATCAAAGATAGAAGGCCATTAGAACTTGGAACTTTTTGTTGTTAAATTAAGTTATTAGAAACATAGTAAGATATTTCCAAACATAATTGCTGTCTGTGGGTGGATCACTGATTAATCAGTGATAAAAAACAAGTAAATTATTATATGCTGGTTAGTGGGCCATGGGAGAAAGAATAACTTGTTTCAAAGTACGTGTTTATACCTTGTAAGGCTTGCCAAGTCCCTCAGAAGTCCACTGGTCATAATACAGTCAGGAAGAAAAGATCACACACAGCAGTATGGTTGAATCCACTAGTGCTGGCATCTCTCTCTCTCTCTCTCTCTCTCTCTCTCTCTCTCTCTCTCTCTCTCTCTCTCTCTCTCTCTCTCTCTTTCTCTCTCTCTCCAAGGATGATATTACAGTCTTCGGTCAATCTCATCCACTATCTTTATTAAATCATTTGATTAGAGGCATTAACTGCATCGAAAAATCTCTTCTCAGCCACAAACAGATCAGTGTTTGTTTGAACAACTGTCACTGTAGCCCAGCCCAGCTGACACAGCAAAAACACTATCATGAAATAAATCCCCCCAGATTAATTTTGTTCTAGCTAGTGCTGAGAACTATAACCCACATCTGAGTTTTGAAAAAAAAAATCTCCTTACTCTGCTTAGCAACCGTTTTACCATTGTAAGGGCTTGGTGACCATAAACACTTTGATAATTGCACTGTACTTAAATTCCAAATACAGAATTGAGTTTCCTTATAAAAATGCATGATTAATAACCAACAAACAATAATTAACCTCTATTCTCTCAGAGTCTGTGTTCTTTTACTCTCCTTTCTTTGAAAAGAAACTGTTTTTGGAAAATGATCTCTGTTCCCAAAACACAGCATTGCATTTGAAAAGAATCACTTCTGTTCCAGCAGTATGGCATACTGTACAGCCTGGATTGGCTGATTCTCTGAATGAGAACAATGAAGGTGCTGGGCAGAGTATAAAATGGACCTCTTCTAAAGTTCATTCCTATTTGTCAGGAAAAACGGCAGGGCCAAAAACGAAATTCATGAAGGTCCTCTGAAAGATAGTCAAATGCCAACGCTTATATTCAACCTGATGTTTCTGCCACATTACAAAAAAATCTGGGAACAAATGTTCAGCCTATAGCCTTCTGCAGAGCAAATAGTTGAAATAAAATCTCATATACAATTTAAAACTTAAAGATTATACATGTAGTAAGAATTAACAAGGGCTAAAACATAAAAACCATGCACAATAATTAGACAATATGGAAATTTGTCAATACTGACTCTGTATGGGGTGGAATAAAATTTCCTACTAAGAATTCTTAACTATAGTGCTGGAGAGATGGCTCAGCGGTTAAGGCACCTGCCTCTAGTGACTAAGACCCCTGGCTCAATTCCCCAGGACCCACATAAGCCAGACCCACAAGGTGGTGGCACTGGTGTTCTCTCTCTCTCTCTCTCTCTCTCTCTCTCTCTCTCTCTCTCTCTCTCTCTCTCTCTCTCCTTGAAAATGAATAAATAAAATATATTGAAAAAAGAATTCGTAACTACAAACAATTGCTTGTTAGTTTTTCATTTGAATACATAGTAACTCTTTGATCTAGAGAGAGAAATCAACCATCAAATGAAGAATTTAGAATGGTTTTAGGTTGATGCTTCCCCTAGGTGACTGTCATACTCTTCTATAGAGGAAAACATTTAACTTAATTTCCACCCATAAGTAAAGAATGTGGAAAAATACACATGGAAACAAGATACTGTAAGGGAGGGCTAGCAGAAACAAGATAAATTAAAATCAGAATTTTAAAAATTTACATATTAGAATTATTATTAGACAGGAAAAGCAACTCCTACATAAGAGTAAAATGGGATATTAAATATAAAGACAGAAAAATTTCCAATCAGATTTGTGAAAGAACTAAATACAAAGATCTAGGTATTTAAAAAAAATTCTCATTCATGGGCTGAAGAGATGGCTCCGTGGTTGACACACTTGTCTGCAAAGCCTAACAACCTGGGTTTGATTCCCCAGTACTCATGTAAAGCCAGATGCAAAAGTAGCACATGCATCTGGAGTTTGCAGCGGCTAGAGACCCTGGCATGCTCATTCTCCCCATCTGTCTCACTCCCTTGGTCTGGCTCTCTCTCTGCTTACAAATACATGAATAAATATTTGTTCAATATTATTATGTCAGTGTAAAGATAAGGATTAAGTAGTGATTTGAAGAACTTCACATAAATTATTGAAAATGCAACTATTGAAGGCAGAAAAGTCTGAAAAGATGTTAAAATGAAAAGTAAGAATGTAATAGAGGAAAAAGGGAAAGTGCAGCATAGAAGAAATAATACCTCAGAGTTTTTCAAAATTATTGAATAATCTTTGTATCTATGAAGCCCGTTGTTTTTTTAAGTAAATAAAAATAACTATACCCACTGAGACTATAAAATAACTATGGCAACCAAAAACTATTGTATAGCCAACAGCAAGAAATCAAATGACTGACAATACAGAGATCTTGGGTTCAACAGGACATCAAAAGTCCTGAAAATATGGGCTGTAGAGATGGCTCAGCGGTTAAGGCACTGGCCTCCAGTGCCTAAGGCCCCGGGTTCAATTCCCCAGGTCCCACATAAGCCAGACCCACAAGGTGGTGGCCTTGGTTTGCGCTCTCTCTCTCTCTCTCTCTCTCTCTCTCTCTCTCTCTCTCTCTCTCTGCTTGAAAATGCAAGTAACTTCAGCTTCTTAGTCTTCGACAAGGGTGCCAACAATGTATGCTGGGCCAAAGATAGCATCTTCAACAAATGGTGCTGGACAAATTGGATAAACACGTGTAAAAAAATGAAAATAGACCCACTGCTTTCACCATGCACACAGATCAACTCCAAATGGATCAAAGACCTCAATATCAACCCTGTAACCC